>BGNK01002489.1:81555-100504 GCA_003297005.1 Symbiodinium sp. clade A Y106
TCATGTATGTTGACCTCCTTACTTGCATTTCCGGGTTTAGGCTTTCGGCTGCTGGTTTGAGGTCTTGAGAGCCTTCTTATAGAAAGTTCAAGGGTGTTGCGGGGTGTTTCTTAGAATTTCTTCACACAGCCGGCTATATCTATACGAAAAAATACGTAAAGGCTTCGACGTTTTACAAGACAAGTCCCCTAGGCCTCCGTAGCGCGTAGGCTTGCGTAGGCCATCATAGCTCGAGATATCTTTGCGTAGGTAGCTTTCCCCATGGTGGGCCGGGATAGCGCGTAGAGGTGCGTAGCCTAGCGTAGGCTCTACAAGGATGAGAACCGAGAACCGCCCAGACAATAAAAAAACACAGCTCAAATGTATAGGGAATCCCAGCACTATTTGGCCTTAATCCGGTTTCCAACTTTATGGGGATTTCTGTATACGAAGGCCAAAGCATATACTATCTGGGCAAAGGGACCCTTGAGGAAAGTTTTGTTTGCAAGAGTCTTTCTCCGATTCACCGAGGATGCTTGGAGGGTCAAGGGGTTGGTCGTGAAAGGGTTAGGTTGTGGATTCACAGCTTTGCAGTCTCTAGGGCTTACGTAAGAGTTCTGGGGTTCCGGGGATTGCAGGCTTAAGCATTTTTTGGGGGGGAGGAGGGTTGGAGATCAGGGCGTTGGTTAAGCTCCTCACCTGGCGCGAAGTCGTTAGTTGGTAGCACAGGGTTTAGGGTGCTCATTAAGTACCTACATGGTGGATACCCCGACAAACCATACCATCTAATCGAAATCTGGAGCTGGTACTCTGTAGGCTGTAGGTGTTTGGACCCTTGTGGGCTTCAGCAGCAATTGGGGAACTCCCTTTGTGCTTCGACTGGTTGCAGCATTTCGGCATGCCTTCTACGGTTGATGATATAAATCCTGCATGACCCATAATAAGGAATATACCACAATTCCCATAGTGTACGGTCCTTAAGGTAATGCAGATTTATATCATCAACCGTAGAACCCGTACTTTCACAAATTTTATTGGCAGATGCCCGATTTTATCTGGCCCACAGGGTCCAAGTAACAATATAGTATATAATGTTAGGGCCCAAATATATTCAATTAGAACCGACTTTGTTGCTACTGAGACCCTATCGGGTAGGAGGGAACTAAGCGCAAAGGCAAAGACCCGTGCTCCCAGAGTCCTTCACCGGTGAAGGACACGTGGTGGCTTCTCAACATCGATATTGGCAGGCCTGGTGACGAAGCCATGCGGGGAGACCCTGGTGTCCAAATACCTAAGATATCGTCATACACTGCCCCCAGTGCAAAATACTTTACAGGCACAGCATGTGCTATCCCAAACCCGAGCGCTGAACTCTTGGGAACTGGAGCGCAGGAAAAGTCGATCTATCCCTCACGTTCCGTGATGTTGTTCCCTAAGGCCCTAAGGCTCCATGTACCCATATAGTAGCTACTTCGGCCTTAACGTGCCCATATAGGCACCCCTTTAAGGCCTAAGTACCTACTATATGGGCACATGGAGTCTTAGGGGAGTGCCCTATGTTTTCCCCGATTGGCAATACCTCTGTCGGCTTTTGCAGATCCAGGGGTGAGGGCCTGATGACGTTCCTCTGACTTCCTCACCTGGTTTAAGCTTGCGCCACCTATCCCGACCTACGGGTTATGCTTGTTTCAGGGTTTTTCTGTTGGTTGCATGAACAGCAACCACAACCCTAAGACTCCATGTACCCATATAGTAGGTACTTAGGACTTAAAGGGGTACCTATATGGGTACTTTAAGGCCTAAGTACCTACTATATGGGTACATGGAGCCTCTGGGAAGTGGCGGTGCAAGAGGTTATGTGTCCTTGACTGTGGAGATGGAGAGCCAGAGGCTCGAACAACATGTGCAAAGCTAGAATCTAGAAGAAGCTTTTTTGCAGGACCTGCGAATGAAGAGATTGCTCTGATCTAAACCCTTAACCCTAAATCCCTAAACCCTAAATCCCTAAACCCTGAATCCCTAAGCCCTAAATCCTAAATCCCTAAACCCTAAATCCCTAAATCCTAAACCCTAAATCCCTAAACCCTAAACTCTAAACCCTATAAACCCTAAACCCCAAGCCCTAAATCCCTAAACCCTAAATCCCTAAATCCTAAATCCCTAGGCGCGGGATGCTGATACCGGAGGGCTTTGTGACCCACCGGGATGGACCGTCCGCGGAACCGAAGCTTGCGAACCCAAAGGGTCCTAGGTATACTGTTAAGGGGAATAATTCCCCCAACCGTAATAATATTAATATTGAGACCCTATAGACATTCTGCTATATATATAAGTACTTTGGACCCTTTGGCGGAATACTTCCCCCAACCGTAGTGATAATATAGAGACCTTACATTCTACTATATATAGGTACTTTGGGCCCTTTGGCGAACAAGTCGTTGGGTGCCGCTGTCTTGTCTCTTCGCGCTGCTGGCGGTTGCAGTGGGCCGAACGCAGGGCAGCTTGGGCCTTGATAAGCATAATATAGGGGCCTTATAATCGTTACCTATACTATTTTGGGGATCTCGGCCGCAAGCCTTCCCTTCGAGGCCCCAGAGCCTCACGGTGTCACAGGGCTGAGTACTGGGGCTCCAACATCAACAAACATTCTACAGCCCCCTGAAGCCCTATCCTTCGACACTTCACTTCACCCCAAAAACTAAACCTTAAACACCTAGTCCATCCTAGTCCTTTAAGATGTCCTTTCAACACGAAGCCTCTGACGCCCGAACATGTGCAAACGGCCTGGCAGCAGGACCTTGGGCAGTTTCATGCCGCTTCGCTGGGCCACCGATGCAAGCTTGGCATTAGGACTCCTTGAGGCCTAAGTTGGGGCATATTATATGGATCTGACTAGGTGGGGTGTATAGGGACAAGGGTAGTTCTCAGCATTGGGGAACCACTTTTGATCCCAACGACAGCAGGGCACCCGTCTGCAAAGGACCCCCCCAACGAACCCTAATGTAGAGAACTACCCAGGTAGGCGGAGAGTTGGGGTGGTGGATGATTGCGTCTTTGTTCGTCTCAGGGGCCAGCCTCACCAGGGTTTAGGGTTATTTAGGGTTCAGGGTTTGTAACCAGGTCGTATTTTCCTTGTTGAAAAGTTTAGTTGAATGCAGCTGTGTATGTGATTGCATTCTTGACACTCCGGTAGTTAGGAAGAATCATCAACCTACGTGTTCAATCTATGCAATTTATGGCATAATCATAAGCAATGGAGAATGCTACGACCCGAACCCCACCTCCCAACCTGCTCGCCCACCACCCCAGCCCTGAGTACATCCATCCTCTGCGCGTCTAAGTATCAAACGGAATTAACCTAAACCCACACTATGACCTTGGAACAAACATATGTGAGTTGCAGTGTTTGAAAGCGTAATGTTTGCAGCAAACCCTGGTGCCTGAAAGCTGTTAGCCCAAGCTTCAAGGACGGGAGCCGTTTGCTTGTTCCACTGGTGGTGCAGTTCCGCCGAGGAAACGGGGTGGGGGGGGGGGGGTTTGGGGTGGCTCAGGGGTTTGGGGGTGGGTTTTGGGGTTTGGGGTTTGGGGTTTGGGGGTTTAGGGGTTTAGGGTTTGGGGTTTAAGGTTTGGGGTTTGGGGTTTGGNGGGGGGGGGGGGGGGGGGGTTTAGGGCTGCTCAAGGGTTTGAGGGCTGGATTTAGGGTTTAGGGTTTAGGGTTTAGGGGTTTAAGGGTTTAGGGTTTAGGGTTTAAGGTTTAGGGTTTAGGGTTTAGGGTTTAGGTTTTGTGGCTTGACCAGACCTTGTAGTACGACAAAACCTTATTCTCACCATTCAGGCCAGGCATCCGCCGGGTGAAGTTCGTTTAGCCTAAAGCCGGCAAAGGTCCTGGAGCCAACGCATCGAACTGTCAGCAGACAACAGCGGGCAGGATTAGTGCTTGATTTTTGGTGAGAGTTCAGGGTTTACTGGCTGGATGAAGGTAAGTTGAGGCTTCGAATTTTGGAGGTTAGGATATTGGGGGTAAAGCTGGGTAAGGGTCTAGTTGTGAGTCGAGAATCAAGAAATGAAGTCTTGTCAAACCCTAAACTGGGCTTTGGAGTACCATACTTTAATACTTTTTTCTTACCGGAACCATTATGAAAAAAAGTCTATACTTTTTTCTCCCTGGTTACTTCAAAGATCTTCAAAGCCTAGTAAAGACAACCCTGCTTGTCGCTTGGCCGACCAGGGGTCTCCTATGGTAGCTCTGAGCCGTGTTTGACACACTCAAATCCTGAAGCCCTGTGCCCTAAACCCTATATCAAATTAATGAAGCCCTGTACCCTAAACCCTATCTCAAATCCATGAAGCCTTGTACCCTCAAACCCTTAACCCTAAACCCAGCCGCAGGTGGCGAGTTTCACGTCCACCGCGCTGGCGACTTTCTCGGTGACTGGGAGGCGGGCTTCAGCAATCATAGCGCTTCTCGTCCCTAACCCGAAGATATACTTAGGCCTTCAAATGCCTCTGTAGGAACCCCAAAAAGGCCCAAGTATGTACTATAGGTACATGGGGCCTTAGCGACTGCTTCCAGTATTATCGCTCGGACGCTAAACCTAGGGCAGGAAATATCCCGAAAGCCTTGTGTCAAATGGTTTGCTGATGCGTTCTAAAATCCGATAGAAGTTTGTAATAACCATTTCTAGTTTTGGACGCTCGTATGTGTCTTAAACAATATCAAATAATTGGTTTATATAGAACCCTAACTAGCTATATAAGTATTTTGGAGCTGTTGAAACCGACAGTCCTACTCCCCAAACCCTAAGCCCTACATTCTAATCCGTAATCCATAACTCCTTATTACAACTCATATCGAAACCCTTAAAGGAACCTTTCTAGAAACCCCTGTATATATATATATATATATAAAGGAACCTTTAAAGAAAGCAAAGCCTGCTGCGCACTTTCTAACTTGGAGTGTCGGGCGACTTAGTATGTAGGCCATATAATTATCATAAGTACACTTAGAAGTAGCCGCCAAGGGATCCTAATTGGGGTTGTGTTACTTATACGTCCATACTTTAAGGGTTTCTGCAGGGGTTCGGTAAGTTACGAAGTGCCCCGACTCTCCAAGCAAAGGCACCGCCGCTCACCGCCCTAGGGCCGGTAGCCTGGCTGCCGGATGCTGAGGCTGAGCTTCTATCAGGGACCCCAAAAGCACATAAGCATAAGCATTTTATAGGGATATCCCTACCTCGTTGGGCTTCATTATAAGGGGGTTTATATGGGATATCCCTATCCAATTTTTTGCTTATGTGTTGTTTTGGGGTCCTGTTCAACGGGTTTACTGTAGGTTTTAGGGTTTAGAGTGGGTTCAGAGTTTCGGGTTTAGGGATTGACGGGTTTAGGGTACCGAGTTCAAGATTTAGGTTTAGGGTAATGCTTGAGAGTGTTTTGAGAGTTCCAGTTGTTTGTGTAAGGTTTCAGGGTTTTGAGGGGATTGGGGGCAGAATGGTCTCATGAATTTGTATACATAGGGTGTATCTCCAAGTCAGGAGTGACCGTAACAGAGTGTTGGATGGACAGTTTTCAATTTTCAAGGTTTAGGTTTTGGGTTTCGAGGTTTAGAACCTAGGGTTTAGGGTTTTGGAGGTTCGGGGTTTCGGGTTGGTGGTCGGTTACTTGTCGCTCAAGCCTTAGGTATGCGCTTCGTTTCATCCACAACTCGGTAACCTATACCTACAACTCTACCTAGACCCGCCCCCAAGTACCCTCTAATATCCCCCAAAACCCCCACTATTAAGGGCCACAAGGACCCGATTAAAGGGCCCTTTTGGGGAGTCCTGGTATATCCCAAAAGCCTGATAGGGACCCTTCCGAACCACAGCCCGCGCCTCGGCCTTCTTCCGGTTTAGGGCTTACGGTTTAGGGTTCACTCCGGCCCCTCCCTTTTCGCCCCCCCCCCACTTGGAGGGTCGGGGGACTTAGTAACTAGTTATTTTGGAGACTTATAAGTACCATAACCCCAATTAGGGTCCCTTTTAGGGTACTTATAAGTCTACTTATTACCTACTTACTAANGACTTAGTAACTAGTTATTTTGGAGACTTATAAGTACCATAACCCCAATTAGGGTCCCTTTTAGGGTACTTATAAGTCTACTTATTACCTACTTACTAAGTCCCCCGACCCTCCAAGCACCCTTCCAGACCACAGCCCGCAGGGTTTAGGGTTTAATGCCGGGCTGGAGCTCCCTGGGTTCCGATGATTTGGGCGTTTCCGAAAATTAGGGGTACCTTATTTTGGGGGTCCAAAAAATAAATAAGAATCCTAGTATTTAAGGTACTATATTAGGGGGTACCTTATTTTGGGGGTCCTTATAGTAAGGATCCTACTATTTAGGGTACTATATTAGGGTCCCCTATTTTCGGAAACTCCCAGGTCGTTATAATAAGGATCCTACTATTTAGGGTACTATATTAGGGTCCCCTATTTTCGGAAACTCCCATTTGGCTAGGCAACAGGGAGGCAGGCAACAGGCAGCCAGTAGGCCAGCAAGGCGGCCCAGGCCAGCTCAGTGCTTGTGGACCAAAAGGAGGGTGCCTGTGATGGGGTTTGTTGCCGATGATGGTTCAGAGCCCTTCAATGTTTTGATTTCCGGGACGGCCTGTCAAGACTTCAGCTCCATGAACAGGTCGACCATGCGGGAAGCCGGCGATTCACAGATTGTGTTTCAGTGGTGGAAGCATAATCTGCGAGCTTCCGGGTACGATGCGGAGTTCCGCGAGAACGTCATGCACCGATGCTGCTCCGCGAGGCATTCTCGGATATGCGGCATGGCTTGGCCAGTGTTAATTTGGCATGGTAGTCAAGCTAAGTAGAGATAGACGTAGACTAACCCCGATCATGGTACTTATAACCGATGTGACATTCTACTTACTAAGCCCGCCTGTTCCTTCAAGCACATCTATGAGCTGAGCCAAAACGGACTAGAAGCTCAAAGCAACAGAGCTAAACGGCGGCCTCGCAGACATGCTCTATACACCAGACCCAAGAACCTTCCAAAGATGTAGTCCCAAATCTTGCGCATCCCGCAGCCATAAACTTGCTCTCTTTCGAGGAGGCAGATCCCCCAGCGATTACTTCCGGCAAGTGGGAGCACTCTGACAGCAGTTTCTCGGTCTTTGCGGCTTAGGCTTTTAGGGTTTAGGGTTTGGGGTGTTTGCTTTACACATGTCTTATGGGGTTACGGGGCTTGCCTTTCAGAAAGAAATCGCTAGTGTTCAATGTCGCAGCGGTTCGGGGGTTTGATGTTGGAGGTTACCGATAGTCTCCATTGTAGTTCCTTTTTTTGGTTGTCCCAACTCTATATTATAGGATCCTAACCATAAAGTTGGTTATCCAAAAAGTGGAACTACAATGGAGACTATAGGCAGACTTCCAGGTTCGTTTCAAGGCCCGGCTGTTCTTGGATTGTTGGGGCTGTTTCTTGCAACTAAGTCAGGGCCGGTGGGTCCAAGCTCCTTTAGCGCCGGAGCCCCAGGGGTCCATGTAGTCATATATATATATATATATATTATACTTTGGCCTGCATATTATATACTTTGGCCTCAAAGTAGTCCCTATCTACGTACTCCAAAGTATATGGTAGACCCTTCGGGGAGTACAGGAACCAGGGTATCCTGAAGGGTCTACGTGCCTAACAATCATGCACTCGCCCCAACTAATGCTTCGCAGATACCAGCACAGGTGAGGTCCCTCTAGAAACCCTTTTTAAAAACCCCTGAGAAGTCCATATCAACCGTAAGTACTCCCTTCTTCAGTCCTTGGGATACGGTGTGCTCAGTGATGCAGGAACCTGATTAAGAAGCTGGGCCTATAACCCCAAAATAGTAGGATTCATAATATAAGGAACCCTAATAAAGGCCCAAGGATTCTTAACCAGGTTCCTACATTGCAACCTTAAATCCAAGATGGATCATATAATGTCAATTGTAGAAGGTTTACAACCACAAAGTAATTAGTCGGAATAAGTACTCCCCTTTTTAGTCCCTTGGGATACGGTGTGCTCAGTATCCCTAAGGGTCCAAGTACCTAATTATCATATTCTCCAAAATAGTAACCTACATAACTACTATCCTAAACCCAAATACCCAATTATTGGATCCTTTGGATCGTTGGGGTATGCTGTGAGGATGGTCGAAGAGGGCAACGGACGGGTGGTGCAGTTCTATGCAGAGACTACTGGCTTTCGAAGGCGAGTTTAGCCCTTAGGGTTTAGGGTCTAGGGAAGTTTCAAAAATTTCGGGTAGTTGTGGCATTGGGGTAGTTTAGGGCTTATAGAGTTTAGGCTAGGTCAGGTTTTAGGGCTTTACCTGGGTTTGGCATTCGGGCTAGAACCCCACTTAATTGCAATAGGGTCTTGTGAGATGTTTTCCTCGAGCATAACTTTAAACACGGTGCCAGACAGCATTACTAATCATCCACGGACGTGTGCGACTTGCCACTCTTGATGGCTCGGCAGGCCGTGTTGCAAAATGATATCTCAGGCAGAATTCATCGTCATTGTCAGAGCTTGTGACTCAGTGTGACAATGAGAAAAGAGCAGTTGCTGAGCCTGCTATTTAAAATCAACGGCAAGACCAGCTGCTTTCGACATTACTGACAACAATGGCTCCTGGCAGGCTGATGACAAGACGCGTGCTAATTCTTTATCATCGTGGGACAGACGGCTTCAACTGGAGAAGCCGGTAGGTTGGTCGGCTGGTTCACATACTGCGACAGCGAGGACAGTAAAGTGGCGTGTGGACCCCGCCCAGGGCTGGGGCCCCAATAGCCCAGACCTTCCAAAATCCCTTAATTAAGGAATATACCTTAAATCATATTGGGGATCCTATTATTAATAATTTAGGGTATATTCCTTAGATAAGGGGTTTTGGAAGGTCTGGGAGCATCAACAGCACAGCGCTTCTGGCGTTGAACCGCATGGACGTATTCAAGTCCCAAGTTGTTGATGCCCGAAACACGGAAGTGGTGCGCGAGGTCTACCATAGTGGGCTTTCAAGGGCTCCGTAACATGTTCGTTGAATATGCCCTAAAAGCCCTTAAAATGCCTATTCCACTGATGCTTGGAGGGTGGAGAGTCTTTGTAAGTAGGTAGTAAGTAGACTTATAAGTATCCTAAAAGGGATCCTGATTGGGGCTTGTGGTACTTTTATAAGTCTATTAGATAACTACTGCGTCAGCCCCCCGACCCTCCAAGTAAGTTCGCTCTATCCCAAAGGCTCCATGTACCTTTATAGTAGATACTTAAGCCTTAAAGGGGTCCCTAGGTAGGTACTTTAAGGCCTAAGTATCTACTATATGGGTACATGGAGCCTTTGGGTATGACACCTCGTCAGCCTAAAACCCTGCAGCCTGAGCCCTCTGCTCGGCACACACTCAGACTCCCAGCGCCACGTAGCCTATCTAGGCCACAAAACGTACCTTTAAACTCATAGGATTGAGGTGGGGGGGTTTGGGTTTAGGGTTTAGGGTTTAGGCTTTAAACTCATAGATTGTAGAGTAGGTGACCTTTCACCTTTGCAGGGTATTCTAGGCCCTACATAGTCTCAAACCCTAAGGGTCCATGTACCCACATAGCATATACTTTGGGGCCAATGTATTTATATAGGGAGTACTTTAAGGCCAATGTATAGACTATGTGAGTACATGGACCCTTAGGGAAAGTTTCACCTGGACCTTAAGTTCCCTGAGCCTACTGGGCAAGTGACAACTCATGCCCTTAAACCTCCGGTCTTTAGGCCCCCAAGCCCTTGAGCAAAAAGGCCCCAACCCCTAGGAACCCTTAAGCCCCCAAACCCCACCGGGATAGAATAGTGTGAAAGCCCTTGAGATGATGTAAAGCTTTTAGTGTCTTTGCTAGCGCGAAGAAAAAGTTTGGTAGGAGTATTCTTACACCCAGACCTTCCAACATCCCTTAAGTAAGGAATATACCTTAAATCATATTTGGGATCCTATTGTAATTTAGGGTATATTCCTCAATCTCCGGCTTTTGGAAGGTCTGGACCCCTAAGCTCTAAAACCAAGAAACTGACATGTTCGACCCCCGCAAACTTCAAATCCCTAAAGCCTTCAACCCTAAACAGCCAAACTTTAAATCCCTAAAACCTTCAACCCTAAACAACCAAACTTTAAATCCCCAAACAATCGAAGCTGACAAGGAATCCCCGTTATGGAACACTTAAAAATTTCTTGAAGGAGTCGTTTGGTCCGTTAGCTTTCTTTTTAGGGTTTAGGGTTTAGGGTTTAGGGGAGGGGGTATATGATTTATAGGTATTCTCTTTAGAACCCTCAGAACCCCGAAGCGCAGGGATTCGATTTGGATACCACCGCGCAAGCTGCGGTTTCGAGGCGAAGTTCTGCCTTGGGATACTGAAATCCGAGACCTTGGGGCAACCCTATAGCCCCCCAGACCTTCCAAAATCCCTTAATTAAGGAATATACCCTAGGTTATCATAGGATCCCTAATATGATTTAAGGTATATTCCTTAATTAAGGGATTTTGGAAGGTCCGGGGGGGTGGCTTCGGGTTCCCTCTGAAGGGGTTTATCTGGCTGTAGGGTTAGGGATTTAGGGTTTCGGGTCATACTTGGAGGGTCTGAGGACTTAGTAAGCAGCTTTTGTTGTAGGATTATAAGTATCGTAACCCCAATTAGGATTCCTTTCAGATTACTTACAAGTCCTACTTCCCCTCCAAGTAAGGCAACCCTAGGGCTTAAATAGGAGTTTAGGGCTTGGGGGTTGGGGGTTTAGGGTTTAGCTTTGAAATGTAGGCTTCGGGTTTAGGGTTTAAGGTCTGCTGTAGGCCGCTGGATCCAAAGCCTTCAAGAGGCAGAAATCGGGCTTCATGCCCTGATCCACAATACTGGCGCAAGCGGAGCTAGCAGAAATCAGCTAGCGGCCAAAGCTTGCGCATGAGGTTCTTGCGTCCCCCAAACCACATTCATCGACATTCCTCAAACACTCAACTTAAACGACGGCGCTTACCCCAAACTCTCCGGCAAATCTGTAGCTCCGCCCAGAGGGTGTATGCTAAAATGTTAAGGACTGCAGCGTCTGCATCACCACGCGAAATACCACACCCTAACCGTAAACCCTGCACCGTCACAACCTCAAGGTCCAAGCTGTAACGAGCCTTCAGGATCTTGGGTTTGAAGAAGTTTCGGCTTTGTCCAGAAATCCATCATTGGCATGAAGAGTGTCTACTTTGCTCATTGATCCGTCGTTCCATGCATAGAGACTTGGAAACCCTCTTCTTCGGCGGCGGTTTTCGCCAGGAGATTCAAGTGAATCAAAGTCTCTGGTGAGGATTTCAGGTTTTGCACTCCCCAAAAAAAGTCCCTGAAACTACAACCCGCAAGGCAACTGTAGCACTCTAACAGGTCCAAAGAAGACACTATGAATAGACTTTAGATTGTAGAACTCAAAGTACGTAGATATATTACTTCCCCTATATCAAGAGTATCAACTCCATTCAAGACTTATGCTTGGAGTCTTGGAGTGCGCGCTGGACCAGCCACTAGCAACAAAACGGTATTCAGAGTTTAGGGTTTTCGGTTTAGGGCTCAGGGCAGGGGTTATTTGGGGCAAGGCAGTCAAGTTGTCATAGGAGGCGTGTACAGTGAAAGAGTTTAGGGGTTAGGGGTTTAGGGTTTAGGGTAGTGAGTCATGAAACTCATGACGGTGATTCCGAACTGATGCAGGGAAGGTCTACGGCGAGATCTTATCCGGTGGCTCTGCCGCGAATGTCGCGATCAGGGAGACGCATTGGCTGCAGGAAGATGGGCTTGGGCTCAAGGGGTGTTTAGGGTGTGTAAGGTTTTGAGGTTTACTGATGTTCAGGCTTAGGAGCGTCGTGGTTGAAGTTCGTGCTTGAGGGGTTGATTGGGCTAGGACATAAGTCTGAACCGTAAACCCCAAACCCCTAAACCCTAAACCCTAAAGACCATGCCCCATGAAGGACCAAGGACCAAACCCCGGGGTCGCTTACCCCCAACAAAAGGTTACCGATGTAGCGGGTTATCCCCAGGAAAAGCCTTGTACAAAGCCCACAGTACCCAAAAGCCAGGGAACTGCTATCTAACATTCCATGTAACCGAATAGCATATAAAATATTGGCCGCAACATCACCTAGGTAACTGGGCTTGCAGGGCTTTCGTAAGTCGGTCCTCGTGAGTGGCATGGCATAAGGTTTGGGGATTAAGGTTCAGGGTTTAGGGTCGACCCAAGGGCCCTTTAATAGTGCCCTTAATTGTGAGTTGGGGGGTTCTAGGTATAATCATACCAAAAAAGAAGGGGAAGGGTTTGGATTCCAGGGCTCCAGACCCCAAGCTTTGGGGGCAATAAGGCTTAGGGTTGCATTGCTCAGGGTTTAGTCCGGGTTTTCAGGGCCATTCCCTAAAGAAGGTTTAGGGTTTAGGGTAGCTTTGCCTGGGTTCCAAGGTTTCGGGCTTTCATCTTGGAAGCTGAGTCATGTCATAGAGAACCTAGGAGCCCTAGATGTGTGTTCGACGTCCTTCGAGCTGCTTAGGCTTAGGCACTTGTATTCTGTCGCTGCAACACGCTGCGGGACTCCACACCAAACCCGAAACCTAACATAACTCTACTCTACCCATAGGCCCCAAAGTAGTTCCTTTTTGGGGTTCATATTTAGAATTCTATAAGGTAATCCCAAAAAGGAACTACTTTGGGGCCTATGGGTAACTTATCATCCAAAACTCGAATAGAAGCGTTAAGGGTTTCATCCTTCCGAGGAACTTATTCCTCTTTGGCGTCGCAGCTGGCATCTTCCTGGCGTGCCTTGCCGCAGCCTGTAGCCCAAAGGCTCCATGTACCTTTATAGTAGATACTTAAGCCTTAAAGGGGTCCCTAGGTAGGTACTTTAAGGCCTAAGTATCTACTATATGGGTACATGGAGCCTTTGGGTAGCTTCTCTCCATTATCTTGAAGCCTCTCCGTCCTGCATCTCTGCAACACTAGACCCAGCGTGCCCATTTCGTTTGGAAACTCTTGGATACGCCGGCCATACAGGAATGGTCCACAACTTAAAGTGGGTTTCTGAATGTCATATCATTATTATTATTGTTGTTATTATTACATATTACTATTATTATTGTTATTAGGGTGCATCATGGTGTATTCAATTGAGCCGGGGGGGGGTCTCTTTGGTCCTTTCTCTCGCCCAGGATTTTTGGCATCCTGCTTAGATTCCCAATACGCAAGCGTTAAGCCTTTTTGGGCTCTTATAGTTTAGTAGGAATCGGAAAGTTTAACCTTTCACTTCTGTGGCCTCATTATTGGGTAGGTTAGCCTGGGAACAACCCCGATTAAACCCTGAACCCTAAACTTGATCCGCTCAGCCCCGACCGCAGAACACCCCTCACCGGAAACCTCGAGCCAGTCCCAAGCCACATCGCTCTCATCCTAGCCCAAAGGGGTCCACCCTAAAGCCTAATATATAAGCCCTGCAACCCTAAATCCTATATGGGGGTTTCCGAAAACTAGGGGTACCTTATTTTGCGGTCCTTGTAATAGGGATCCTACCATTTAGGGTGCTATATTGCGGTCCCCTATTTTCGGAAACCCCCCATATAAATCATATGTCAGCTGGAACCCTAGGCCCAGCCCCTTAGGGGCTCGGTAGCGGTCTGAACTGTTCCGAAGTTCTGGTTGAGGGATCTGGGTCTTGGGAAAGGTACATACATAGGATGCATTTCCCTTCGCAGCTACGGTTTCCTGTCCAGGTAACCTAGAAGCCTTTTTGGGGGTTCTGTAATCCCCATAACATATGTAGTCCCAATATGCTCCCAAAGTTATCCTTGAGTTCCACAGGATACGGGACAATCGGGACAAGTAGGCTGTACTCAGAACACCTTGGCCGCCGGGCGCCCGAGACCCCGTCTGGCTCTGCTGCGCCGGGCACGCCAGGGCCGGAGGGAGAGGCCAAGAAGACTCGGAGAGTCCGCTGCGGCAGCTGTGGGGGGCTGTCGAGCAAGGAAACCCTCCAACCTTGCGAGAGCTGGGACACGAGCCAGAGCACGGTGCTGTGGAAGTTCCTAAACCCGACCCTGAACCTTACACGGACCCCAAGAAACCTCCCTTTCCAGGGTTTTTCAATATGGTTTCCTTACATATAAGTCCTGAAACAGGTCGGTTATTTGGGGGTAAAGCATACCTTAGCCTAAACCCTAACATGGCTTACCAGAAGTTGAGGATTGCGTGATTGTATAGCGCTGCTGCGCCTGTGCAGGAAATTGCAACTCCCAAACACCCACCCTGAAACAGAAGCCGTGTGGATCTGCAGCATCAACTTGCCGTAAGGATCAAAACGACGCCCAACAAGCTTGGATGGGCACCCATCCCAAACCCCAAACCCATACACCCTAAACCCCACACCCTAAACCCCACACCCTAAGCCCCAAACCCTAAGCTTCAAAATCCAAACCCTTGCCGGAAAGCCCAGCACCCTTACCCGCGGCCCGAAACGCTCTTGAAAGCCTCTATCTTAAGCTACCAGAACCTACTCTTTTGTAGTTTCACGGGTAGTTACAAGTCGGGTTATAAGCAGGATAGCTATAGTTATAACTCTTACTAGAAGACTTATAATACCACTTACAACTACCCACGAACCTCCAAGTATACTTTTTTGTAGGTTAGACGAGGCACCCTGCCAAACAAGCAGGTTTTGGTAGGTTAAGGTAGGGTTCATCCTAAACCCTACCCTGGGATCCGAAAACCTACCGTTTTAAGGGTTCGACCCTCTAATTAAGGGGTCATAACCTACTGTTTTGAAGGGTTTGGGGTCACAGGTAAACCCTATTTAAACCCTCAACACTGAGCCCGCAAGGTTCATCCTTGGCCCGGTGTCCCTGCTGGCCTTGGTCTTCTTCTCCTTGAGGGAGGCTGGACCCGTTCGGGTTGAATTTAGGCTTTAGGGAGTAGGGTTTAGGGTTTGGAGTGTAATTATAGGGTTTCGGGTGTAGGGTTTAGGGTTTTGGGCGTATAATAAGGTTTAGGCTTAGGGGTTTTTAGAAAAGAAGGAAGGAGAAATTCAACGCTGGGATTTGCTTGTATCTTAGCAAAAGTACGACTGCTGACCTTAAGAGTTCTGACGTGCTGGGCCTAGCGAGGCGTAGCAAGGCACCGTCTAAATGCCTTTTGATTCAATCTTCATCTCGCAATGTTCGTATTCATTGCTGCCCTGCCTACCTGTGACCCCAAACCCTTCAAAACAGTAGGTTATGACCCCTTAATTAGAGGGTCGAACCCTTAAAACGGTAGGTTTTCGGATCCCAACGTAAACACTGTAAGCATTGGTGCTATTCAGGCTTATGCCTTTAAATGCGAAACGCCTCCATAAGCCGCGAGCCGACCAAATCTGTTAAAGCTACCGGAGCATCTACTTTCTGGCTAGAATCTCCAGGCATGTAGGGATCTCGTCAAAATAACCGTTAAAACTCTGAACCCTGAGATCGTAGCTTTGGGATCCAGCAGTTTTGGTGCCTAGGCCTTACAGTGATCCTTGTCATAGTTGGGTAACATTTTACATTTTTATGGGTACTTAAACCCAATAAGGAATAAAAATGTACATGTATATTCTTACCCAACCATGAACTAGAGATGGGGGCAGTTAGGGCCAGACCCTCAACCTCTGCAACCCTAAACCGAGAGATTGCGAAGAGTCTCAAGGCCTCAATAAGTCGGTTATAAGTAGCCGGAAGGGTCCATGTGCCCAAACAGTATATACTTAGGCCTTGAGGTAGTCCCCATATATATATATAGAGGTACTTCAGGGCCTAAGTATGTACTACGGGCACATGGACCCTTAGGTAACTTCAAAAGTTCCTTGGTACATCGAGGAGCTTCGCCGGGGAACCATACCCTAAACCTCAAACCCTAAAGCCCTGAAGCCTAATTCAGCCTGAAGCCGAGAGGCTAGCAGCCCTAAACCCTACACCCGAAGAAGCCCGATAGACACTATAAGCCCTGCACCCCCAACCCTAAACCCCATAAACCCTAAACCTGAACCCCACACTGCACCCTGTATACATCCTAGTCCCTAAAATGCTGAAACCCAAACCCTTAAACCTAGAAGGTCTCCATCTCCGTTGGGACGTGGTCTTGTGAGCGGCTGGCTGAGCAGGCCTCCCAACATACCCTACTTGGAGGGTCGGGGGACTTGTAAGTAGTTACCTTGATTATAATCTGCTTACTGAATCCCCTCCAGCTAAGGGTCCATGTGCCCGTTCCTGTTAAGAACTAAGGAAGGGTTGCCGTAAGGGTGCTATAAGGCCTTAGGGTTTAGGGTTCAAAGGTCCGTGTACCCAAGTGAGTACACTTTGATCCTAGAGTACCCATTTAGGGACTACTTGAACTTAGTAGCTGAGTGGACAATATTACCCACGATAAAACTGAAAGTGTACACTTTTTGGGGCTTATGAACTCAGCAACTAAGTTAAGGCGTAAGTATATGCTATATGAGCAGGTGGACACATGGACCCTGAGGGATGGGTGTTCGGTGCGGGGTTTATTTAGGGTTTTCTTTTTGGGGTTTAGAGGTTTATGATGTGCTACAACCCCTATAGGGTTTAGGGGTTCAGATTCGATTCGATGTTTAGGGTCTTTCATTTTTTCGCTTGAAGAGGTTAGGGCTCCAGTCTTGGATTTTGGATTCTCGGGTTTCGGGTCTGTTCCCAGAGACTCCCAAGCCCTTTAATTCAGGAATATACGTTAAATCACATTAGGGATCCTATTGTAGGGATCCTATTATAGTTTCAGGTATATTCCTTAATTAAGGGGTTTTGGAGTCTCTGGTTTCGGGATCTTCTAGCTTCGATTGTCCAAGTGTCTCTTGGTTTTCGCAGCGTCTATGCCACAGCCACCTGGCGCATATGGGAACCTTAATAATTGAAATCAGGTTTGGTTTATTTATACTATTTGACTATTTGTATATAGGGATCATACTGGGACGATGTCCCAAAATAGCCCAGGCCCGTTGATCACGCCCCTATAAGGACGTCTGAGCCCCAAGAACCCCAAACCCGAATAGACCCTAAGAGCCTGCGCCAAACATGACGCATAGAGTTGTTTCCTTTGAAACTGGTTCTCGTATTCCTCTTTGGTGGGTAAGATGGGTTAAGTTACGTCGGACAGTATGCCGAGTAGTTGGGCAGTTGAGGCTTCACCGGGGCTCCTCGACATATATACACGATAAGCGCTAGAAGAGAGAATTTACCTCAACTCGACATCCTAGACGGTCCGCGCGCAACCTGACAACCCTAAACCCAAAGTAGACATGTCGTCCGTTTGCCTAACCTGAATAAAGCCCTTTATATTAAACCCTACAAACCCCTAAACTGCAGTTGTTGCGCCTATGAGCTGCGAGGATCCGGACACCGTCCCTCTCGCGCCGGCCACTCTCAAGGCACCCGCGTAAATCTAGTCTTGAAATTAAAACTTAATGATATATGGTTTAGGGGTTGGGGTTTCAGGGTTTAGGGTCGAGGGTTAGAGTTTGGGGTTTAGGTTTAGGGTTCGGGGTCATGGGTTTGGGGCTGATTGGAAACGACTTTGTATAGTCCTGGACCCCCTAGCCGAATGAAGCTTACTGCCTCAGAAGATCATACCTTGAGAGTCCCTATACTGTTCCCAAAGGCTCCATGTACCCATATAGTAGATACTTAGGCCTTAAAGTACCTACCTAGGGACCCCTTTAAGGCTTAAGTATCTACTATAAAGGTACATGGAGCCTTTGGGGTTGTAACTACGTAGTATATGATACCCCCAAACCGTATTATCATTATTCAAGCCCCTATATTCCCCCCCTCCAAGTTTGAAAGATGAAAGACTCCGTGTTAAGCCAGGTAAATCCAGGAATCCACGTAATATCGGGGGAGGGGGAGGCCTAAATGATTGCCAGTACTGTCTTGGGGGTTCCATATTGTACCCGTAGTTAACATAGTATTAATACACCCTCAAACCCTATAGTAATTATTTTTGGGGTATACTTTGCTACAGTTTTGATAAGGAGCCCAAAGCCCCATTCTAATCGTTAAGGCCCCTATATGGGTGGTTGTCAAAATTAGGGTCCCTTTTTGGGCCCCTATGAAAATACGGCACCTACTATTTAGGGTACCCAAAAAGGGACCATAATTTTGACAACCACCCATATGATGGCTCACCGTGCACTCACCGCTAGAGCCAGGTTGACGAGCCTTCCAAGTGGCTCTGAGGCTGCAGCGATGGCTGCAGAAAGTCAATTTTTGGGGTATGCCTTCTAGGGCTCTGGTGACTCTGGTCTTTAGGATTGAAGGGTTTGGGAGGGTTTTGGTAAGATGCGGTCGTACTTAGTGCAAGGGAATACTCTGAACCTGTAACATCTACGAATCTTGGGCTACGAGTTTCAGTCTCGGCTGCTTTTTTGTGTAGCAGAGCCGTGGAAAACGCCGCTGGTGAAAGCTCGGAGGCAGCTGGATAGAGCTTGTCCTTTAAGACCTTTTCAAGGCTGGTTCGAAGATACTCCAAAGCCCCTTAAGCAGTTGAAGGTATATTCCTTAACTAAGGGGTTTCGGAGTCTCTGGGTCGTTCGAAGATACAACAACGGTGACCATAAGGGTTAGTTCAAAGAACCCTCAAACGAAGGCTCACAGTCCTTAACGGAAGGTTTCTTTGGATGAAAACAGCGCTTGGGTACATACTGTGTTTGGACTTGGTTTTCAGAGCGTCGGGCCTCTCCGGGCAATCCTCAAGCCTGTCTATCCATCTATCGATCTGTCGGTCTACCAATCGGTGGGTCTATCTTACCGATCTTTCTACACAGTGGGTTGAAATTAGTTATGTTAGTTAGCAAGTGGTAAGTCCACTTATAAGAGGACTTATGTTACTTATGATATAGCAGTTGCAACTTACTTATAACTAGATTAGGCAAGTA
>BGNK01002490.1:525-39380 GCA_003297005.1 Symbiodinium sp. clade A Y106
CATATGATCCATAGCGCGAAGACATGAAGCCATCAGGGTATCATCCGTGCTAATATTGTCAGGGCTTGGTAAGGGAGCAAGGCCCTGAAGCCCTTCTATCAGCTGCAGCACCACAGCTTTAGGGCTTAGGGCTTCGGGAAATGAATGTATCGGAAGCTGATCCGAACTCACGTGCCCTCTGTGTACAGAACAGTTCTAGCTTCCACACTCAACACAGCATGCCACGACTTGTTTGCAGGTATGCACAAATACGACCGGACATGAATGAGTAGAATGACCATACGTAGAAGATGCTGGCAGTGAGTCACAGCGTTCTGCACTTGTATCCTTGCTGCTCTGACATATATCCGGAAACAAGACGCACGTGCTCACCCCAAACCCTGGGGCCCAAAATGCCTCACAGGCCGCAAATATCCCAAATACCCCTAAATACCCCTAAACCCTGAAGCCCGAGCCTGAGCCTGAGGCCCTAAACCCTGAAGCCTGAGCCTGAGGCCCTAAACCCTGAAGGCCCGGGCCCTAAACCGACAGTTCCTGGCCTTCAAGATTCGCGTGATCCGGACCTGTCAAGGGATTGGTTTGGAGTTTGGGGGTTCAGAATCAAGGGGGGTTGTAGTTGTTTGCAGTGGCCCAGATCCAGAACTATTCATGGCTGGAGCTGTAAACAAAACAGTTTAGATTCCACTCTTTTCGTTCCTGTGCCAATGAACCCCCCCCTATGACGTTGTTGCAAGATTCATAACGACCACTGTTGAGCATGCTTATCAGCGATGGATAGTCTTTGCTTGTGCTTGCGCGCACAAGAACGCTCTAGTCTTGCTGTGGTTGGTCGTGCTGGTGTCAGTGCGTTTGACGCTCTCGCTGTTGTCTTGCTGTGTCTGTGAATGCTGGCAGTCTACTGTATCATTTTGTGCACACTAGATGAAGCTGTTGCATCCATAACCTCGGTCACCAGTTCTAAGGTCTTCGATCCCGTCTTAGAGACAGAGAAGGATATGTCAATGTTGTGAAGCCGAATTAGAAGCAGACTCTGAACCCCTAAAGCCTAAACCCTAAACCCTAAACCCTTGAACCCTAAACACTTGAACCCTAAACCCTAAACCGTTGAACCCTAAACCCTTGAACGGTAAGTTGATTGAACCCTAAACCCTAAACCCTTGAACCCTAAACCCTTGAACCCTAAACCCTGAACCCTTAGCCTCATAAATCCCCAAAAAACCGCAAACCCTGGGTGAGTCCCAGAAGCCTTGAGGTCTTCTCCGCAACCCTACCTTAACCGACCCAAAACCTGCTTGTTCGTAGGGTCCCCTATATATAAATCCCATATTTGGGTTTATAATAAGAACCTACTTTTTTGTAGGGTTTCCTCTAAACCCCATAGTTGGGTGTATAATAAGAACCTACAAAAAAAGGGGTGTTGGTAGGTGAAGGTAAACCCTTCACCGCCAAGACGGAATAAGCAACCATAAGCCTTGAACCCTAAATTAATGGTCTCAATATGGAAAGAATTCTTATAACCCCCAATCTGAAGCCAAGACACAATCCGTAGAGCTTTCAGACCGGTGACTCCGTCCGCATGGCCGCTCATGTCGCTGCCTGCAGTCGGTTGCCATAGCTTGGGGACTTACGGTTCGGATATATATATATATATAACATATATAGATAGGTAGGTAGATAGATAGATAGGGTTTAAGGAACAGAGGAACTATCGTGGTGCTCAGGGATTAGAGCTCGTATGGCTTATGGCTTTAGTTCCTTTAGCTTCGGGGCTTTAGGACCCAACACCTACACTCTGAGGATCAAGGGCCGTGGCACAAGGCTTGCCATGGTTTACCAGAGAGCAGATGATGCTTCGGATTTTTAAGGTATTAGGGTTCAGGCTGCCCACGGCCGAAGGCTCAACTATGCCACTAGCATCGCCATCTCCACCACGACCGGCAACACCAACAATGTGAACATCTTCGCGGACAAGGTTGTCGTCCACATAGCGGTGGTAGTCACCATCCACTTCATAATCCTCGTCGCACCATCCTCATCATCATTACCATCATCATGATCACAATCACGCTCATTCCTACACGCGACACCCCGAACCCCAAGCCCCCCAGCCCTGAACCCCGAATGTATCGCCCCGAATCCAAAAACCCTAAACACCTAACCCTCACACCCCTAAACTCCAAGCCTCCAATCCTTAGCCCCTGCGCGCCTGACCCGACACTCCCTAAACCTCTAGCAGTCTAACCCCTCCCCTAAACCCTACACGCTAAAGCCCGTACCCCTCACTTCAACCCCAAACCCTTAATCTCAAAAACCACAAAGCCACAAGCACTCTGGGCCCAGCGGCGGTCCACAGCATAAACCCTATAGATTCCTTTAAAGGAACCCTTAAAGGAACCCTTATAGACCCCTTTATAAAGGAACCCTTATAGACCCCCTTTAAAGGAACCCTAGCCTGCTCTGGGCTTCCTAAACCCTCAACCCTACACCCCTCAAGGCCCCCTAACACCCCTAAACCCTACCTAGACCCTAAGAAACCTACCTTTTTAGGGTTCCCTAACATGATTTCCTTATATAAGTCCTTAAAATGGTGGGTTATTTGGGGTTAAGGTATACCCTAAATCCCTAGCCTTCTTTGGGCCCAGGGGCTGTCCACAGCATAGATGATGTCGGCAACGACCTCCCAGAGGGAGATGGACACCACGAGGAGATCGAGGAGGCTCCACATCCTTGACACGGTTTAGGGTTCCTTTCAAGGGATCTATAAGGGTTCCTTTAAAGGGATCTTTATAAGGGTTCTATAAAGGGGTTTAGGGTTTATAGGGGTTTAGGGTTTTTGGGATGCTGTGAGAAAGGATTTATTACAGGATTTTGTACGGTTGTATCAGGATTCTCTCACGCGCTTTTGTCAGGATTTTCGTGGGCCTGGGGTGGTAGGGTTTAGTAGGGCTTGGCTTGTGGCTATGAGGTTTACGGCTTTGTTATGGATTTCGGGCTTAAGGCTCACCTGAACCCTGAATAACCTACCTGTTTACAGCTCCTTGGTACGATTTCCTCATAATCTGATAAGAGTCCTTTGCGACTTAGAGCTCGCAACCATGCTTCGGCTTTTTGTGCCCCTGTTTCTGCCCGCAGCGTCTCGGTGCAAACGCCTCTACACAACCTCTTCGAAGGCCCTAATAGTAATAACCTTGCAGTAAAAAAAGCGTATCGAACTAAGGATGACCTATCTGAGAGATTCACCCGTTTAGGGTTCAGGGTGTTTAGGGGTTTAGGGTTTGGGGTTTAGAGGTTTATAGGGGTTATGGGGTCCAGGGAGACTGCTAAATCCCAGGCTTTGCCTCGGGACAACTTCGCAGATTTTGGCAGGAGGATCTCAGTCGCACTGGTACAGTTAGGGTCGTGCTCCATGGACTACCCTGTCTCGGAATGTCCACTGCTGAGGAGACTTACCACCAGCATTTTCGACGTGGAGGACATTTGGCCATCTGTAAGTTGCATTGGGCATGACTCCATGGCATATACACATGAGATCACGAAGAAAATCCCTATTCACGACCAGCGAATGCATCGTGTGGATGTCCACTCGCGATGCACAAGGTTCTGGCCAGCGGTTACGTATTCCTGCAGCAAATGCAACCTCATATGTTGGAAGGGGAATCAAGCTTTGCAACAAAGTACAAGACACCGGCCTCAGAATTCCAGGCTTTGGCATCAACTTCACGAATGATATAAGCAAGCCTGTCTAAGACGAGGGAATCCGGTGGGAAAAGCGGGTGGGGTGAGTGCAGGGGGNGGGGGTAGGTCACTGGGGAGCGGATGAAGAGGAGGGAATCCCTGTAGGAACACACGGGGTCGAGGCGAATACACACGGGGTCGAGGCGAATTAAATTTTCTGGACTGGGGCTCTCGCCGATGGTAAAGCAAGACGTCGAAATCCAGAAGCTGACTTGTTTGGCTTGGTTGGTGCCTCATGCGGAATCCGATGACCCTGATCGGGTCCACGGTGAGTTGTGTCGCATCATCGGTTCAAACTCTGGGAGGTTCGTTGTCTACGAGACCAGTGGGAAGTGTAATACGTTGTTTTTAGTAACGTCCATGAGATAATGCAGGGAATGTGCCACCTGTCGCGTGGGATTATTCCTCGCATGAAAACAAATACTGACTAAAACATTCTGAAGCAAATGCACTCATTCACTCAAGACGTCATCTGCGTGGCCTACCTGTTGCTTTCCGAAACAATGCACCTGCTTCAAGTACAGCCGGGCCGAGGCGGACGACACGCAGCGCTTAAAATGAACATCTGTCGCCCATCTTCGCAAAAAACTGGACATACGATGCGAGGGTTCAGATTTCCGGGTGCAAGTTAACAGTTACTAGGTGCCCGAAACAGTTACTAGGTTCCCGAGTGGCCCCTTAACAATAAGGGGCACCATTTTTTCTAGTATCTGGCTGTAATAAGCTGACAGGAAACGAAAAAAGAGCAAAAGGGTATTACTGGGGGAGTTATCAAAGCTTGGGCACCAGTCCGGACCACAGAAGATGCTGCACCCATCTGCCCAAATGCGCATGGTCAGCTCGAGGAAAAACCACGCAGCATACACCTGATACGGACAAGCCTAAACGTTAAATAGTACATAGATCCAAAGAACAAAATCTCTACACTCTACACCCTGGAAGCTGAGGCACAAATTAAAGCCGGGGCCCCAACAAGCCAACAAAAAGCTCAGATCTTACAACAGAACTGGCAGTATGCCGCACATTAAGTTGTGTAAGTATCAAGAACCCATGTGCACACAAGTAACCTTTCGAGATCCTTGCCAACGTTCGAAACGTCTGGATAGATCATCTGGTGAAATGATGCGTCTAACGCGCAGCGCTAAATCCCAAGCTCCTGGTGTTGCAATACGGGTGAAATGAACAACAAGGACAAAGCCCATAACCCTCAAATCGAGTCCTAAATCGGGCGTTTAAACAGATGTGTTAAGAACTGAAGTCGATGCCCAAGCAATAATCGTGGCGCAGTATTTCCAACATGGACAGATCATATTCTGCAACGACGAGAAAGTCAATGAAACCTGCTGAAACAGGCTGGTGGAGTGCACTTGTCTGCAGGTACTATCTATGCCCCCCCCCCTAACAGCAATCTGAACCTTCCCTTCCGGCAAGTTGAGTGATACAGCAGTGGACCGTGACCTCCCCAGTTTGTTAAGTACGCAATCCCTCAACCAAACCTTGCTAGCATAGGCATCTAGGTACAGTGGTTTCTTGGGCCACAGACTTGAGTACCTTTTCTAACACTTGCCCGAAACCTCAAACCTTAGATGCAATTCCTAGTATACAACCATATATTCACTATGTAGGTATGATTAGGAACTTTGGGAATTGCAGTAGGCAAACAACCCTAAACCCTATAAGCCCCCAAACCCGTGACGAGAATATTGATGTTACGATGCTTCCACCAAGCGGCATATTGAATGACGTGAATGCTTGTGGCGACGTCATTGTCTGCTGACAGGCTGAGCTGCACTTCCTTGTAGTTTCAGAGCTTACAGTTTGAGGGCCTCGATTTGTGGGCTTGCGCTGACGTCACGGGTCGAACCAACCAATCAATTAACCACTCTCTTTTTCATACGCCGCACTACGGCATCCCAAAGTTCGCGTCGAGCGGTCTAGGCCTTAAGTTTTCGGGCTCAGTGCCTTCAGGGTTCAGCTTGCGGGTGCAGGATCGTCTCGTGTCTCGTGTGTTTGCATTTCTTCCTCAGTCACGTAACCTGACATGGTGTGAAATCAAACATTGTGTTGGCTTCGACGTACGTCATGTTGCAGTCGAAAAAGCCTATAGACGGAATGTGGTACAGAAGCACCTTGAAGACTATGCGGAAGTAGCGAGGAGCAAGGTTTTCAAGTGTAACAGGACATTGTAACCCTCAAACCGTAAGCCTTAGACCCTACACCTTTAATCCTGAACCTTCCAGGGAGACATGCCTTCCCTTCTCGTACCAGCAACCACCCATCATCCCCGAACTCTTGGCCTGAAGTACCTATATATGCAATACTTTAAGGCCAAAGTTTACACTATATAAGCACATGGACCCTTTAGGAAACATAGTTTTAGTGGCCTGAAAGATAAGTATTTCTATTCCCTAGGGTTTCTGATTGTAGATGATCTATTCCCAAGGGCTCCTTTTCTCATTGATCTGATTCTGCAGGGTTCCCTGTTCGAAACATACCATAGTTCATACCCAAACCCTACTACTTGACTGGGCTTTTAAGTAACCAGGGAGAAAAAAGTATAAACTTGTATTTCACAATGGTTCCTTTAAGAAAAAAAGTATTAAAGTATGGTACTCCAAAGCCCAGTTGACAAGGCTCTTGGAGCCGGCTCTTATAAACCAAGGTTTCGAGACTCAGCTCGAGAACGAATGCTCCTCGCGCATGCCAAGGCACGACGCCAATGAAGATCCTGATCTGGTTCAAGGGCTCGTAATAACTTACAGGTTTGTTCGATGCTGAACTATTTTGAGTCATTATGACGATTATGGCCATTGGGGCCATGGTGATGCTGCTCCTTGTTATAACTATGCCTGTGTCGAGTCTGCTTTGCTGGGTATGATTCTGCTTATTATAAGTTGCTATTATGAATATGACAATCATGATTGTTTGGTATGGTTGCCATGATTCCCGACTTTCAGGGGTGAGGATATAGGAGGGATTTTCAGATCGACCCACTCACTACCTAGGGTTTAGGGTTTAGGGCTTAACCACACAGATACCACACACATACCACCACTGACAAGAATGCAGCAACAGAAAAGACACGACACTGCAACACCATCTTCGTCCACCTTCGCCGCGACCACCGCGACCAGACCAATATTAACAAGACACAGGGCGACAACAAAGGGGCGACAAGCACCACCACCACCAACAGCCGCAGCAGCTAATAGTAGTGTTGAAAGTCCACGCAGCGCAGCAGCAGCAGCAGAAACAGCAGAAACAGCAGGAGCACCACCATCACCATCACCATCACGATCATCATCATCATCACATCAAGCACATCATCATCATCATCATGCTCATGACATTCACTAGCCGCAGCTGCAACAACAACTACGGCAAGCACATGCTCCTAAGGTATAGTTCGTGACACAAGGTTGGCCGCTTTCGCCATGGCACGAATTCGTCATGACAGCGATGGCACAGAGCAGGTCGAAAGCCTCAGGCTGCCAACGCTTCTAATTGCAGTAGAGGGGGCTCTTTCTTTCATGAACAACCATAGACCGCTGCATCCGGGTTTGAAGTAGCAGGGAGGCTTGCCGAAGCTTGGATGCTTACTTTGCGTCTATCGGGCTAAAGTTTCAGTGTAGGACCAAGGCGGGAGATGTGGGGGGCATCACCCGATTCAGGTGCACCGGGAAAGCAAGAAGGCAAGCAACAACTATGCTGAATCAGCGCCGAATAACTCGAGTCGTCATCATCATTATCGTCACCATCATCAGCAGCAGCATTTTGTACTGGCACATGCAACACTACAATGCGCATCGTCAGCATCGTCGTTGCCGGCATCATCATTGCCATCTTCATCATCAGCAGCATCAGCAGCAGCGCATCATCACCATGATACTGTAGGACGGGAAAATATGTTCGTTTTGATTCTCATGATCATGCTCAGGATCACAGTCCTGAAAATGATGGCCGTCGCCATCACCACCACCACCAGACTCTCTGATATACTGTAAGTTATGTTGCCGGCAGTGACAAGGAGTACTATAGCAGTGATGGTGATGCTGTGACATTCATCATCGTAATGATGCGTTGTGCGGCCAAACTGCCAGAGTATAAAGCATTTGACATTCGCTCTCCGCAGTTCTTTCTGGATTTGCAGTATACCTGAGCCTTGCAGCGTCGACTCCGTAGCCTGTCACTAGTAATGAAACGGCATGAAGTCCAGGAATGATGCCGGTCTCTAGCGATTGGTATGCTCCACAACCAAGAATAGTCACACTCAGATACAAGTGCTGCAAGGCTTCTAAGACGATCTTCCAATGACCGGACATCAACCAGCCCCACCGACAGTTGTAGAACTGCTGGACTTGCACTTAGCCGAAAGAAACCTTAAACCTAGGACCCCAGAAAAGCAGATAAGCAACACTTAGGATAGGCATATCCCACATAAAGCCTCGTCAGGTGCTTTTGGGATCCCGACAACAAACCCTGGTCAAGGCACGCTTGCATGGACAATTCGCTGGACGCAGCTTTCCTGCCATCAGAAAATAAGGGTAGTCTCCACTGTAGTCCCTTTTTGGGGCTACCTTAAAGGATCTTAATTAAAACCGGGCAAAACAAAAAAGTAAGTACAATGGAGACTATAGGTAAAGCTCACGCTACAGCATTCCCAAAAGCTATACATGGGTCACTGCCATGCGAATCTTGCAGGTCTCTCACTTCAAGGTGTAACAAAGCTAGACCCACAGCTCTGGCATACTGCTATGACTGATGCCAACATCCAAAGCCTGTTTCTGCCGAGTGGCCACGACCGCTCTGGGTTCCACATAGCTCCTAAATCATTGGCTTCATATTAAGTAGCAACCCCCGAGCAGAGAAAAAAACAGCACATCCCTGAATTCTGAGAGGCACCCTTTGAGGACAGATCTTCGGGCCTGAAACCCTAGAGAGCCACAGTGACATAGGGGGTTTACGAATTACCGATACTATTTTGGGGGTTCCTTATTATAGTTATAGTATAATAGGCCCCCAAACCCCATTCAAATTATTAAGCCCCCTATAGTAGACCCAAGGGTTCTTTCTGTGAGCCTCGCCTGACGGTTCTCCCCGACATCTCGCAGCGACATGCTGTTGTACACCATCCGCGAATGGGCGCCTGGTACACTTGGGCTTTAGGTTTGAAAGACATCAAAGGGACATAGAAGGGGACTAACAGAGGATCTACAAGGGAGGTATGGGACTTAGTAGGGATCCACCCTAAACCCTGTACCCTAATTCTTAATCCGTGAGCCTTTTCCCTAAACTCTAAGCCCTCGACCTTAAACCCTAAACCCTAAGCCGCAAAAGCTCTGAAGACTCTAAGGACTCATTTGTGTGGCCTGTTCGGCCCAGAGCCCATTTGGAGCTTCCAGGGCTGTTCGGGGCAATTAGGAGGTTTGAAGCGCTTGGAGTTTGGACCTGCAGGTGTTGGATGGTGTTGGTGATATGACAGTGGTGGTTTCGGGTGTACGGTGGCATCAAGTACAAACTTGTCACTCTTTGTCCACATGGCTACCTGATCCTAGGGTTCTGCAGTTGATATCTGCTTCAACTCCTCTGTTGGTGTCTGGTAATGCATGCGGAGCACTTGTTCGAACAACCACCGTCTTGATATCAACAACAAACCTTCTGCTGCTACTCTTACTGCTGTACAGGTCGGTCTTGCAGGTCTTGCTTTTGTCCTTGGCCGCTCAGCACGCATGTCTGCACTTCCACCCAAAGCAGTTTATCCGGATCTGTTGGCAAATCGTCGAACTGCAAAAGCCACGCTTCTACTATAGGGGCCTGAATGATTAGAATAGGGTTTGGGAGCCCACTACCCTACAATCATGGTAAGGAACCCCGGGGATCGTATGGGTAATTGTTTAGGCCCCTATATTAGTCAAAAGGCCTTGTTACAGGCACAACATCATTCTCGGCTCCTATCTTCAACCTGAAAGAATACTCAGCGTACCAGGCCCTCCGCACCTTTGATTAGAAAACGAATCGTAAATCCGAAGATTTTAAAGTAGTAACAAGTCCTACTTGGAGGTTCATGGGTAGTTCTAAGTGGGGTTATTATAAGTGCCCCTAATATTACTATAGTTGCCCCACTTATAATTATTATAACTACTCATGAACCTCCAAGTACGATCCCTAAACTCTGGAACCCTTGAGCCATCATGCAACCCAAACACAGTAGACCTATGTACGAATCTCAACAGCCTTTTCCGAAACCAAAGAGCCTAAACCCTAAACCCGGAACCCTAAACTTAAACCCCTAAACCCTACCCTAACCCCAAATAATTGACCTATTTATGGACTTCCATAAACAAATCATAACAAGGAATCCGAAAAAGTCAGGTTTCATAGGGCGTGGGTAACCGCTACAACCGCCGACCGTTCCTGATGGCCTTCCTGGGTCTCCGCCACCGCATGCAAGGCGAGGTCATAATGCGAGAACGTACCTGAAGTTTGGCGATTTTTAGTTTAGAGTTTCGGGCTTTGATTCTGGATCGCCTGAAACAACCTTAAACCCTACACTCGGATGGCTCTTGCGGGTTTAGGGTTTCGGGTTCTGGGCCTTTAGATAGCCTGAAGCCGAAGCGACCAGCTCTTGAACTCGGGACCGAATTCATGACGCCAAGATTGAAAAGTGTCGGTCTTTCAGAAAACACGAGAAAGCTCTAAAGCCAAGATAGTACAGGCATGCGGCTTGCGGAAGATGGAACTCATGACTAAAGCTTGGGTACCATAGGGGGCTGAATATTTAGACTTGAATTTTCGGGTATAGTCTAAATCACGAACCCTGAGGAAGAGTGTTGAGATCAGGACCCTGTCCGAAAGTAGGGCGCCTGGAGTCTTTGTGGCCCGACTTGACCTTCACTTTACAAGACCTTTTGCAGGATACTTGCCCGAAGCCCCATAACTTCACTACCCTGCCTAATGAAGGCAAAGAAAGCCCTCGGCCAATAATTTTCGGAGCCCCTCTAAAGGCCTTAGAGGAACTCTTGTAACACCCGTAAAGAAACCCCTCTAAATCCCTAAAAGGAATTCTTTTCCCACCCTTGAAGGCACCCTTCTAGAACCCTTCAAGGCACCCCTGGAAGCACCCATATACCGCCCCTGACGGCGCCCTTCTAGAACGCTTAAAAGAAGCCCGTATGCTCGAATGGGTGAAACGACGCCCCGAAGCCTGGAGCCGGATCCTTGGGTCCCTTTTATGGCGTTTGGGCTTTGGGGTTTCATGGTCCAGGCCTTTAGGGTTCAGGGCTTTGGAGCTTTAGGGCTTTAGGGTTTAGGGTTTAGGGGTTTAGGGGTTCGGGGGTTTAGGGTTTAGCGTATAGGCATGGGTAGTTGGGGCCGTTGGGGTGTTAGGCTTCGGTTTAAGATTGGTAGGGTCCGTTTCTGTACTTCCCTGCTGCTGCGAGCCCTGATCCACCATGTTATGTTGGGAATGTTTGAAGAGGACGCCATAAAACCCTGCTCTCAAAGCTAAGGCCCCTTTTGCAAACCCTTATATATACTCTCGGAACATACCCCCCCCCCCCCCCAAAAAACCCCCACCAATTTAACAACCCCCCCAAATACAAACCCCACAAACAAACACCCAAAAACTCAAAACACCAANCCCCTTTACTTGAAACCCCTCCGAGATTTCTGAGCCGTTACTATTCCCGTTATGTTTGACAAACCCTTTCCAACTCCCTTACTATATCAAAAACCCCCGAAAACATGCCACAGCATGTTACAACCACCCCATATTAAGACCCCAATAGTATTCAACTCTAAACCCTAAACCCTGAGCCCAAGCAAGGTTGTAGTCATTCTCAGCTTCACCGAGTTGCTGAAGAGCCCTTGCGGAACAAAATTCGACCACTGAGACTTTGTCGACTGCCTTCGGAAACACAGTGAAGTGCTTGCTGCAAACACCATGGGGCTTCAAGTTCGCGATTGCTTTGCTCATGTGTTGATTCAAGCAAGGTGCGAGGTATGTAAGTGTGTATACATATATATATATATATATGTATGTACACAACTGCGTGCACTCACTTCATTAATGCATTGCCCGCAACGTGCTAAAACCACAAATGCACGCCATCCTACTAACCACATCGACTTGTGCCTTACGATGATCAGCTGTCTCCAACTCAGGGGTATGGTATTTTCTTACTTCCCAAACACACATGGGTTGAAAAGTTCAACCTCATCAGAGATCCAACAGTTGACAAGTGGGGTTTTGGACCTGTAAGTTTTACGCACATTACAACAGAAGCTTGAAACCCGCGACCCTGAATCAATGATTCCCACAGGAGCTCGTCACATTCGAACTGTCTTTTCTCTTGAGAAACCCACGCACATCCCATATCCCGAGCATGCAGGGCATAGATCTACATATCTATATGGAGGCGAAGCATCAGCATGCCTGGATGCAAGGTTCAACTCCGTGGTAAACCAAACTAAATGCACAGCTGGCACCTTTCTGTTACAGCGAAGATAGCGGTACCCTGACAGAGTTAAGAAACACATTTGCGTGACTGTAGACAAGACGGTAGCGCACATGCCCGCATACGCGTGGAACCCTCTTGACGTTGCATGACATCTGCATACCAATCTCGTGCCAAGACTGCCCAGACTCCAAAACCCCTTAAATAAGGGATATATACATTAATTCCCATTCGGGTTCCTATTATGATTTCAGGCTCTCAAGCCCCCGGGCTCAACTATGCCTCGCACTCTTCGCCGACCTCAGATTCTTGGAGGCAGTGTCCGCCTGCCCAAATGCAAGGTGTGCCTCAAATCAGTTTGGGCTCGTCCCGCACATCCTAAACCCAAAGCCCAACATGACTTAGAGAGTGTTCCTTCATGAAGGGATGGTGGAGTCGCTGGGCAAGAAGGGTTTTACGGTTTCAGGTTAAGGGTGTAGGGATGAACGGTTTTAGTATTTAGGGTTTGCAGTTTCAGGTTTACGGGTTAGGGTTCAAAGGCGTTGGGGTTTACGGCTTCAGGGTTTAAGGTTTACGGTCCTTAAACTGCTGCATCTGTGTGCTAACACTTTCGGAGACTTTCGGCACCGATTCTCCATACCCAGAGCGAGTACAAAGCTCTGACGTGTGTGGGGTATTGAATTTCAGAGGGCGTTTGACACCAATATAGACCCTAGATAAGGCCTCCTATTATAGAAGGCATGCTGAACCCCGAAACCGCACTCATACATAAAGGTATAAACATGGATCCTCGACAAAAATCCTTTTCGCGAGGATCCTTTCAGTTTCAGAAACCACTACGGTGAGCATCGGCCTCTGCATCAGATTTTGCCTTTGCCATCTCGTGACCATCGGAGACTACCTGCCAGCAGATTTGTTAATTGTTTAGGATTAAGGTTCCGGGTTAACCCAAAACCCTACACCCTAACCCGGGTTTAGGGCTTTGGCTTCGGCTTTCTAGGAGGGCATTCAGTAAGGCTCATGGTTTGGGCGTTGGGTGTTTTGTGATCTAGAGCTTCGGATCTGCGGTATTGCTGCAGGCTTTGTAGGTGCGGGCTTTTTAGAGCGCCGATGGCCGGTGGTACGGCTTAAAAGGCTTTACGACTCCAGCTACTTCTACGCCGGCCCCTAACCATACAGTGCCAAGCAGTCATGAGAATGCCGTCCACGGCCCAATCAGCACAAAGGCCAAACTTCACACCTCTTCGTTTCTCAGTGTGCTCCCTCAAAAATAGGGTTACGGCACAGAGATCGGAGTGATAAGTATTTAAACTATGACCATGATTATCCCGCTGTTGTCGTGACATAAGTGTACTCCAATGCAGGCCGAAAGCCCTCCTAGTAGGGACATTGTGTTGATTACCACCTTTCAAAGCCCTTGTCCTTTAAAACCTAAACCCTAAACCCTAAACAAGAGGGGCTTAGTACGCCAGTGAGCCCGAGACCCTGGCACGAAATCAAGAGCCAAACCCTCGGCACGCGACCGCAGACTAAAGGCCCATAGGGTGCCTGTAAGTGGTAGCACCATGGCCATTACATGGCTTACCAAACAAGTTATACAGGTGTGATTGCAGGAGCTAGTAGCTAGTATTTGTATACGACACCACACGGGACCGCAAGCCCGAAACTGAAAGGTTTAGGGTGCAGAGAAATGCGAATCGAAAGAGCTGTGAAAAGAAATCCGTGCTGCGCCTCGTGCCTGGACCCCTTCAGAATCCAGCAACTCAACAGATCACCACAAATCAAGACGAGCCTGCACAATCCCGCACGCTGCACAAGCCTACCTACCCGGAGACTACCCCAGGCAAAGAACCAGAAAAGGAGTGCACCCTCGGATGAAGTTTGTACCCAAATCGGACGGCACACACGCTTGCAGCATGAGGCTTCAGGCATGGCGGGGGCAGACATGCATCGAACCCCATATACTATAGGGGCCTTCATATTTAGAAGAATTAGAATAGGGTTTTGGGGCATATTATACTATAATTATTATGAGGATCGAACCCCCAAAACAGTATAGGTAATTATTAAGGCTCCTAAATATCCCTCAAATTTCAAGCCCTCATGCTGCCCAGGCCTCAGTTAAGTCACGATCCATCGAAGCATTGAAACCGGAATCCTGAATCTTAGGCGCTGTGCCCGCAACCCTAAACTCCAAACCCGTATACATCCCTGAAACCCCAAAACCCTGTGGCCTTTCCGACTTTTTCCCCCGGAGACGTCTTCCTATCCCACGGAGACGTCATTCCTGAGTTTGGCCAGGAATTCTTAGTTCAAGTTTCCATAAAAAGAATCTCTAGAAACACATCGAGCTTCTGGATTACTATTGGACCCCAAAAAATCTTATTAACAAGAACCCAGATTCTCTCCCATGAGCCAGTGTTCCCCGACGAAGTTTGGTTGACGGCGGGCTGTGACGCAATCTTCTTCTTGGCGATCTGGCATATGAAATTACACAAGAAAAATCTGCCTATATGCATGTGTACATTAAACCATGATATCACCAAAAAACAGACACACACACACACCTACCGACACATAGGATCAAGAGTAGTGGTTACTGCTACTAACCGTGGAAACATGACAGTCCAAAAGCGAAAATAACAGTACAACAACTATGGTCGTAGACTTAGTGAGCCAACTATAGCCGAAATACTGCTAACAACTGTCGCATCAGCATTGATAACAGATATTGATCATAGAAAATTTGTGGGCATTCACATGCGTGTGTAAATTGCACACGCGCACGCACACATATAAGTGCACAAAAAACAACGTGCACGTGCATGCACGTACAACACAAATGTAGACAGAGAGACAGACCAACCGACTCGACCGATGGACAGTCGCCGAGCGGCTTCACAGCTTTCTTGCAACAGCCATCAGGACTGAATCTCTGTAGCTATATGCTTTAGCTGTTGCGCCTGCAAGAATACCCTCTGGCATAAAAAAGGAAACTCCCGTTCTTGGAGCCACGCGAAGGACAGGCTGACATTCCTGTTGTTTCTCACAGCGAAGGTCCTAGATACAGCTGTTGTCTTTGCCTTACAAAGATAGGTGATTACCTTCATGAGCTTGCGGGTTTAAGCCGTCGTGCCTTTGCCTGCTACCCCACGAACCTTCGGCTGTTTGGCCCGATAGGACCTACCAATACCAAGCCCTACTAAAGATCCCTGGGGAATTTTAACCGCTGATCAGGACACCAAAGCACAGTCCTATAAGGTCTAATTTCTAGTTAAGGAAAGGAAGCCCTACAGTACCCGGTCCCCCTGAACCATCAGCACAACGAGCAGTTCCCCGCCATTATGGTTGACCCTCGCATTATCAATGCCTTTTCCTGATCCTGCACACGCGGCTTCCGACAAAGTACGTCGCTTATTTTGACTGCCTTGTGACATTCACATGCCTATCATTTAGCCTAGTACCAAGAACCCACAGACTCATAACCGGCAACTATCCTTGTCTTTCGTATGTTCGGCATGCATTTGGATCTAAATGCACCCTAGGGAATACAGGCGAAACACTCTTGCCACCAGGGCTTTGGCTTCCCGTCGAGGGCTTGGCGGGAGCATCGATGCTTTTCTGTTGAGAGAGGCTTGGAAGGGCCTGGGAGAATGTTTAATGACATCGGAACTTTCTCAAAAAAAGGAAAAACCCTCGACACCAAGCCCCAGAAGGTCTAACTATGCTCTAGAAGCCTGGTGTGTGCTGAACGCGCCCTAAACAAACCCCAAAGCCTGAACACCCCCTAAACCCTAAAGTCCTAAAGAGCCTCTAAACCCTAAACATTAAGCCCGAAGCCCTGAAACACAACCCTGCCTCAGCGTCAACACCCATCTTTAAAGGTGCCGGTCGCATTCGCTCGAAGTTATGCAGCGATGGACCGAGCCTCTTGCAAGTAGGGATGAACACAGGGCTAGCGGCTAGAGTTATAGGGTTTAGGGGTTTAGGGTTCAAGGGTTAAGGTTAATGGCGCAGGGATCAAGCTTTAGGGCTAAGCTTTAGGGGTTTAGGGCCCAAAAACTGTGTACGACATTTGTTGGACGTGTTTCTAAAAGGCTTATACAAGGCTAGTCTTGAAATTCGGTCTGTCTCTCGGGCCCTCTCGTTCAGGGTCCTAGTATTCAGTGTCAGTGTATCTCTTTAGATTCCAGCAGCGTCCTAAACCTTAAACCCTAAACCGTGCTTTGAGCTCCAATTGCCAGGATGAGAACTGTTAGGTCTACAGGGCATAAAGCGTACTTATGAAGGTGAATCGCCGACATATTTACCGTGATCGATCTATCCACCTGCAAGAGCGTCTGCTTTGGTTTTGGGTTTAGAGGCTGTGGTGCACGGTATTGGCGTCTAGGACTGTGTGGCATAGTATGGTGTAGCAGCATCCTCTGTCAAGTCTTTCAGGCACACTATCACCAGGGCCCCTGCGCACTACCTGCAGATCCAAAGACCTGCCTTTCCTAAACCCCCCAAACCCTCATTCTCCTGAAATGCCTCAGACTCCCAACGAAAGCCCGGGGATGAATCCCTGTTAGGCAGCGGGCTCCCTTTTGAAAAAGGTAGAACCCAAAACAACCAGCAGTATTAGGGTCCCTTACATCAAGACTGAGATTCGAAGAAGCACCAAAGTCCAATCATTTGGGTGGTTGTCAAAATTATGGTCCCTTTTTGGGTCCTTATTATATAATACGGCACCTTGTATTTTGGGTTCCCAGGTCCCAAAAAGGGATCAAATTTTGACAACCACCCATATGGTTTTTGCTTGAAGGGTTAGGGCTTGGGATGCGCCAAACGGCTTGGGGCCTAACGGGTTTTGTGATTTTGGGACTTGGGGTTGGGGTCGGGCTTTGTGGATTTAGGGTTTCGGATTTGAGGGTTTAGGGTTTCGGATTTGAGGGTTTAGGGTTTCGGATTTGAGGGCTTAGGGTTTAGGGTTTCGGATTTGAGGGTTTAGGGTTTCGGCTTTGAGGGCTTAGGGTTTAGGGTTTCGGATTTGAGGGTTTAGGGTTTAGGGTTTCGGATTTGAGGGTTCAGAATTTGGGTGCTGAACATTGGGTGGTAGCCACGAGCTGGTTGGTTGGCCAAGACAACTAGGATTGATGGTCTAGAGCCCAAGCAGCCTATCCAAACCCACAACTCGAGCGTTCATACTACAGTTCTTGGTTCGACGGCTCTCGATCCCAAAGTGCTCAAACCCCAACCCAACTGAGCAGAAACGCCCACATAGCAAGCTGTTGCGGCGTTCCGGCAACCCCTGAACCTCGAAAGCTGGACTTCGGAGCCCTCAAAGCTCACTCTAGAGCTAAAGCCACCCCCGACTGGCCTGCTCAAAATTTGCTGCATCACCTGTTTCAACTCATTTGGGGGCGGAGGGTACAGCCAAGGGTGTTGCAGGTTTTATCATGTGACCTATACTTTCTTTTTGGTTTCGGGGGGTACGGTTCTCTACTTTGTTGTTCATTGCTTAAGCTGAGGTCTTCAACTCCCCCCACCACCACCCAATCATCAAATCCTAAAGCCGTATCCTAAACCCCTACAAACTTAATGGACCCCCTAGCCATAAGCTGCAAAAAGGCCTGAACATGCCATGCACAAACCCTAGACCCTAAGCAACCTAGACTCAAACCCCATGTCCCTAGGTCCAGGGTGTGAAAAGCTTGAGGGCTTGCGGAATTCGGATGGGAAGGTGCAGTTTGATGTAGGGATTAGAATTAGAATGGGGCTTCGGGCTTTATTGCTTGTTCAAAACTCTTGAGAGGAAGCGCGCTCTTAGAGCCGAATTGCATTTTAGGGCATCCTGCCTTCGCAGTCCTGGCTTCGAAAATAGGGCATGGGCACTCACATGTTTAAGCTGCAGTGCTGTGGATTAGTAGGGTTCATGATTGGGCTTGGGCTTAAGTTCAAAGACCCCTATCAAGGGTTTGGGTTGAAGGTCTCGCTGTTCAGTTCGGGTGAAGCAATACCAAAGCACTCAACCCAAAACGTTGTATCTCCCCTGAACTCTGAGACCGTAACCCTAAACCCCGAAACCCTAAACCCCTAAACCCTAAACCCCTAAACCCTTAACCCTCAACCCCTAAATCTACAAACCCCAAACCATCAAGCATTTCAAGGTAGAAAGCTGGCAGATGTTGAAGTATTGGAAACCGCAGCTGGGAAGATCAGGGTTCTCGGGTGTACCTGACGGTCTACGCTTTATGGTTTAGTCTTGGTTTAAGTTTACGGTTTAGGGTTTGGGGTTTAGGGTTGTGTCAGAATGAACAGAAGCCCTTAAGAGCCAGTTGTCCAGGTGCGTGCCTCCATGTCTGGCAGCCTTGAAGTGGCTGTGCAGCTTGGGTGGTGAGTGGGCATAATGACCAGGTGCTGAGGTCGTTGTGCAGGTTATGAGCCCAAAGGCCTAAGCATGACTCAATGGCGAGGTCCACGTGACAAAGCTTTGCGCTTCAAACGCAATTTCGCTTGAAGCAATGTCTTGCGCCAGTGTGAGCGCCGGGAGTGAATCAGCCTGTTTGCCATAAAATGGACAGTGGTTTGAGAAACTTAGGTGGATAAGCGACGGCACCAATGTTGAAGAGAAGCCGCGACGGCACCAGCAAAAGAAACCGCAGGAAGGGAGCTGCGCTGGCCTCAACACTGGACGGGTGCTGCGCCCCGGCTTTGGAAGACGAGGGAGCCACGTGCAGAAGTCGTTCGCGAGTCGCTGGGCAGGCGGTCCTTGGCGTGGTGTAGTGCACGGGCACGCTCCGTCTCGGTCTGTGGTGATGGCAGCAGCTTCAGCTAACGCTAAGTGAAAGTCAGATCCGTAGTCGGAGTATGCGCAGCCGGCCCACCACCGGGGACGATACGGAAGGAAGTCTTTGCAGCAGGAGGGCTAGTGTGTAAGAGTGAACAGAAGCCCTTTAGAGTCCGTTGTCCGGGTGCGTGCCTCCATGTCTGGCAGCGTTGAAGTGGCTTGGTTGGTGAGTGGGCATAATGACCAGGTGATGAGGTCGTTTCGCAAGGGTTTAGGGTGTGGGGTTTAGGGTTTGGGGTTTGCGGTTTGGTGTGTGGGGTTTAGGGTCTAGTGTTCTGGCTTGGGGTCGCAGACGGTGGTTTAGGATCTGGTCTTGAGGTCGGGACTGCCGGCTGAGGGAGTTTGGGGCCACGAGCTGAAGATGTCACTGTGAGGCATCCGCCCTGGCCTAAAAAACGCAATCATACCTTATGCTGGCTTGACACCCCTAAGGCTTTCAGGGTCCAAGTACCTATAATGATCATATACCCTCCCTTGAAAACCACTATCACCAATCCAAGTATCTAGCTATTCTGTCCTTTGGACCCTTCGGGAACTACTCCAAACCCTGAAACCCTAAACCCCTAAACCCTAAACCCCTAAACCCTAAAGCCTTAAACCCTAACAGCTGCGCCTCGTTTTGAGCTTTCAGCTCTTGTAGAACCTGGAGCCCGGATTCAGCTGCAGAGTTCTGGGGCCTGATTTAGGCTTTACGGTGGAGGATATTTTAGGATTTCAGGGTTTTGGATGAAGGGTTGAAGGGTTTGGGATTAAAGTTGGAGTTAAAACCCAAGCAGTGTCAGAACCTGTTCTGCTTAGGAGATGATAAATGTTGAAGGGTTGTCGGAGTGGCTAAGTCAGTTTCCACAACCCTAAGCCGTAAACCCTAAACCCTAAACAGCAACAATTTCCTCTGGCAACGCGGCCTTTGGTAGCTTCAACCCTTGAGCATTCAAGCTCTTGACCGCAAGACGTGCGAGCGAAAATCTCTTACTGTTCAGAACCTAAACCTTACACTCTAAACCCTGACCCTGAAATCCTAAACCCTAAATCCTAAACCCTTAAGCCGGAATCCAAAACCCTGGTCCTACAAAGCCAGAACATCGAGCACGGGACAAAGACGAAACCGTGTGGATATATGGTGCCGTGTCGCGTGTTAGTAGTCCACCCCCCGCCATGGTATGCACTTGAGTGTCGTCACTTTTGTCTCAAAAGTGCTAACAGTGACAGGGATAAACCCCCCGAACCCGCGATCCTCGTGAGTGTTGTGGCTTTTGAAGCTATGCAACTTCGTCCAAAGTGGCAACACCCACCTGGATGGGCCATGTTTCGGTCTGCGCCGCGCCCGGCTGTTGACCCTCAACCCCAAACCCCTTCTTATCTATACACCTAAACCCTAAACAACCCCACCCCCCACAGAGGGGGCGCGGGTGCAAGCCCTAAACTCAACACCCACCACCACACCACAGGGAGGGGGGAAGGGGGTTAAACACTAAACCTGAAACCCCACACCACACCACTGGCGGAGAACGCAGACCACAGGAGAGGGCACCACACCACAGGCCACAGAGGGGCCGGGAGAATCAATCAACATGTGGGGGTGCAAGGCCCCCCCCCCCCCCCCCCCCCCCCCCCCCCCCCCCCCCCCCCGCCCGGGGGGGGGGGGGNGGGGGGGGAGCTGGCGTGTGCGGAGAGGGGTAGGGTCGTTGGAGCTGCAGCTGGAGAAACGGCCAGGCGTGACAGACAAGGCCGGCATGGTACGCAAGCCCTGCGCAAGCCATAAATCCTATAACGTAGCGCAGTAGCGCCTGCTGCTGCTTTTATTATATTGCCGAAACTTCAAACCCTACACCCAACCCTAAACCCCGCCTAAACGCAGGCTCTAAGCCTAAGCCAGGCATAAACTGTCAACCCTAACGAACCTACACCCCAAACCTCCCTAAGCCCTTGTCGACTTGAAGCCTTGTACCTTTTAACCCAAGACCCTAAACCCAAAACTCAAAAGCTTAAGCTAGACCCAAAACCCCAAAACCCCACAACCACACCACAGGGGGAAGAGGGAACCCACACTCCATCCCACAGGAGTGGGAGGCATCCTGGACCATAGACCATGGAGGGGGNGTGACCATATATCCCCGATGGTGCTACGGTACCTAAAGGGTATGGGTGCTTTATTGGTGGATACCTTCCGAAATAATGAAAAGAATTCCTACCATAGCAACCCTACATTCTACTACAAAGGTTAGGACCCGTTGGGGTAGTGGTGTAACGTGTACGGGTCGGATCTCCAGCTGCGATCTTGTGGATAGGGGACTAAGGGCTCTCAAGGGTTTAAGGTTTAGGGTTGTGCTTTCGGGATGCAGGGCTTTCAAGGGTTTAGGTTTTGGGGTTGTGCTTTAGAGATCTAGGGCTTTCACGTGTTCAGGGTTTAGGGTTGACCCAAGTCTCCTGCGGAGGAACACAGAATGAAGTCAGAGCTGAGACTATTCAACACCTTGAGCCTGAACCCAAGCCAGAAATCCGGAAACCTCAACCCCTAAAGCCTAAGACCTGAATGTACAGAGCCACTAGAGATATGGATCAACAGCCCTATACCATATACATTGCTATCTATATACTAATATATACACACTCAATACACCCTGAACTGTAGAGCCGCTCGACGAAAGAGAAATGCCCTCTGGCCAGCCTCCCGCCGCAGATCTTGCAGCAGAAGGTGCACCGTGTTCACACAGATTTCCGAATCTGGCGGTGTAGGGTTAGGGTTTAGGGTTCTAGGTCACATGCACTCGGCATTGGAGTTGAAAATAGGGGCTTGACTATAGGGCTCATAGCGTCCACTCGTTTTTGGTGCGGAGGCCATGGTCTATGGTAAAATCGTCGACATTCAACTCCACACGCAGTTTCAGAGCACCGCGGACCATGATTGCCATCATCCGGGCCCTGAAACCTGGACTGTTTGTGTCTTACATATGAAATCAGGAATTCCAATTTCAAGTGGCGGAAGGACTTTAGTTCGGATGTGTTTGAGGGCTGTACGGGGCTTCAGGCTTCGTGCCGAAAATGCGGGAAAATTTCGATGGTCTCGCAGGCTGCCGGGTCCTTAAATCCCGAACCTTAGCCCTAAGGCTCAAAATAGCCCAAAAGCCTTATATAGTATGGTCTTTGGGCCCTTGGGCCCAAAAACCTTATAATATGAGTCCTTTTTAGCCTTAGGGCAAAGGAGGAGCAGGGCATTGAACCCAAGCCCTTTCCGATGTCCGGCCTTTGGGGTGCCGGGTCTCCTCAGACCCAGCAAGACTCCCAACGTTGACTAAGGCTCTACTTGGAGGTTCATGGGTAGTTATAAGGGTTCCTTTAAGGGCCCCTTTAAAGGGATCTATAGGGATTCTAGAAGGGTATAGGGTTTAGGGCCTACTTGGAGGTTCATGGGTAGTTATAAGTGGGGTTATAAGTAGGGTAACTATACTTATAAGTCATATCAGGGGACTTATAACCCTACTTATAACTACCCATGAACCTCCAAGTAAGCCCTGAGGGTCCAAGTACCTTTTTTCAGCAAATACCTGGGCCGAAGAAGATAGAACATGGGTTCTTATATGGGAGTTTTCCGAAAATTTGGGGTGCCTTATTTTGGAGTCCTTATAATAAGGATCCTATTATTTAGGGTACTATATTCGGGTCCCCTATTTTCGGAAACTCCCATATAGGTATTCGAGGGTGCAAGAAATTATAAGTACATTTCATTACATGGACCCTATGAAACCCCATAGTAAACTCTACAAGACGTTCTACAAATCCCTACAATACCCCATGTATACTATGTATCTGCCTATCTGCCCATCTATCCATGCAACGATCTATCTGCATATATATATATATATACACAAACATACATGCCTACATACATACATCAGACAGACTGACAGACGGACGGACTACTATAGAAGGCCTGCATTTGACTATATGGGTACGTAGGACCCTTTTAGGTCTATGTCATCCTGCAGGCTGAGGAGTTTCAGAGCTTTCGGAATGGTGGGAGCGGCGTGCGTTTCGAGGCAAACTGAAGGCAAAGCCCACGCCTTCGCAATCGCAAGGATCGGGCGCAGCTGGATGGTCATCCTGGATTCCGCTGCTAAGTGGGAGTTTCCGGAAAAAGTGTCAAAGGGGACCCTAATACAGTATCCTTATAACAGTAGGATGCTTATTAATAAGGACTCCAAAATAAGGTACCCCTAATTTCGGAAACTCCCAAATCGATTGTATCAGAAAAGCTAAGGCTGGAGGAGTTGAACTGCTTTTGAGGTTTGACTGCTTCGGAGTGTGTGCAGGAACCGTGCTCAGTGCATGCTGAGAATTTCCCACTAAAGTAACCCATATTCCTTGACAGTAACCCTTGTAAGACCCAAACCCTAAACTTAAACCCTAAGGAGTCCATAGTATAGTACACCACAAACCCTAAACCCTAAACCCTAAACCCTAAACCTTAAACCCTAAACCCTAGACCCTAAACCCTAAACCTTAAACCCTAAACCCTAAACCCTAAACCCTTAGCAGCTCCAGGGTCGCTTAGAACCCTTACTCCAGGGTCGCTTAGAACCCTTAGGGCTTTTATAGCAAGCACTCCCCTGTGCTCCCGAGGACAGCCGCCAACTCAAAAACCCCATAAACGTCTGAAGTACCCAATGCCCTTAATTGCGGGTTTAGGGTTTAGGGTTATAGGGTTTAGGGTTATAGGGTTTGGGGTTTGGGGTTTTGGTGTTTGTTGGGCCAAGGCTGTTAAGGCTTATGCGGTTTATAGGGTTCAAGCTTAGCACTCTTGCGGTCATGCTTCCGCCGCAGACCAAAGATGTCCGGGGCGAGCAGCGATCCTTCGTTCGTGACTCGACTGGAATACCACGCGGCATCTGAAAAGTTTTAAGGGCCTTAATAATTAGAAATGGGTTGTGGGGTATATCAAATCTAAGGAATAGTATTGCCAAATATTCAGGCTTCTGCAATAGTGTCTTGCTTCATAGCTTGCCTGCCTATCACAGGACATACGAGGGATGCACGTGCGAGTGTGAAAGCATGCATGTAGCCATGCAGCTGCGTCAAACCACTACATGTCAGAGCCGAGATCTGCTGTTGTCTTAGGCCTAGGCTCTACCCAAACACCCACACGTTGAAAAGCTCAAACTGTCAGAATAAGACTACCTCACAAGAACCCTAAAAGTGGAAAAGTTGTGCTTTGGACCAATAAGCTACTACACAATATTTCGGGCCAAGTGCGCATGCTGAGCCTGAATGTCTGCAGAAGGTTTAACTTAGCACGAATAAAACTTCAGTGCGCGGTTTAGGGTTTTAATGTTTGGAGTATGACAAAACTCAATTCATGTGCATCGCTCATACGTACGTACATAAACAACAAAAAATCCCCCCATCTATGCCGACAGCATCCATCCCTGCATCCATACATACGCCATACATCCACCAGCTTACGCACGTATGCCAGCATGCGATCATGCCGTATCACAGGTTATCACACGCTTATGTGAGAACACAAACGAACAGATATCTCCTTGCCTGTCTATGACCTACATCATGCACACATACATGCATGCATCCGCATTCTTGCACGCGTGCGCGCATACAAGAAGATCTCGGGGTTGATTGTGTAAGTATGTCGGAGGCAATCTCAGGCTACTGCAGCATGCTTCTTTGTCTAGCTTTGCTGCGGCACTTCAGGAAGCCAATATTCAAGCTTTGCTAGGCACCCCTAAATTCGCATCCCTCGTCCCGAAACCTCTCCGTACACCCCAGGCTCAAGGCTCAAGACTCTGCGAGCCGGAGGTAGCGTCGCGTGCAGTCTCTGATATCTATAGCACACATACTGTACCCAAACATTAGTCTAATTATTGCAGCCGTTACATGAAGTGTCAAATCAACATCACTCATTGTCGGAGCACCGTAGGGTGTAAGTGTAGCTAGCGTTTAGGGAACAAGCACCGTCTTACCATGCTTTTGTCGTCACACCACTCGTCCTACTGCTCGTGAATTCACACTTTCGCTTGCGGGTCGTTTGATCCAGTGAGAAGACCATCGAAACTTACTATAGGTGGCCTATAATATCATCATGAGAGTAGGGCTTTGGGGCCCGTTATACTATAGTTATGCAGGGACTGCAAGGGGTACTATCATACTACTTATAATATTTCCGACCCCCAGATTGCAGGAGCGACACCTCGATTTGCAAGCGGTGTTTGCAGTAATGATCAGAGTCGTCGCTTCAGGGCCCTGGGGATTCGAGTCTGTGTGTGTGTGTTATACATACATACGTGCAAATACACATGCATATTTTGTATATATATATATATATATATATATATATTATATGAATATATATATATATATACCCTGGCCTTCCGCAAACTAGGTCTCTTCGAACGCACTCGTTAAACGAGTGCTTTGACAATTTGGGTTGTGTTCGATGTAGTTTACTTGACGTGTCGCTTGCTGTTCGCCGCTGATCAAGGTTTCATGAGCGACCGGCAAAAGCCAAAGCACTGAACCATAAGCGAAACATAGTGCTGTGCTTCGGGGGCCGCGGCACCCAGGATGAAAAAACAAAAGACAGAACTACATTTGTCGCAGCCCTTTGACTCATGCTTGCTCCTTTCCTCTGGGCGATTTGCCTGGTGTGCATCTCAGGAAATTTCTCTGGTTTGTTAACAGACAAAATCATCAACAAACCCGCCGGTGAGGTTTCTGGCATGCCGCTGGTTCGAAGCAGCAAAGCCCTTCGGAGCCGTGTGGCCCCGATCTTTTCAGTTTGGAAATCGCGATTTTAGGAATTGTCCTTCCCCCTTTCCTTCCCTGCCCAGGTCTTGCTGAACAGGGAGATTCCGAAGGCTCCAATGGTCCTCCGTGCTGGCTTTTGCTGCTGTGTCCTGCAAGCATTCCCGCGAGATTTTGGTCCCAAGAGAGAGGGCCTTTTTTTGGCAAGATGCCAGATTCGAAGCCCAATCTGCTAAGGGTAGAGCTGTTGAAGGAATGGCTCGAAGACCTCCTGAAGCCGGGTTACGTGAACCAAAGGATTGAAAGCCTTAAGAAGGCAATCTTCAAGAAGAACAACGGCTCGGAGGTGCGGGTCCTGATCAAACCAACAAAGCAGTCCATAATTCAAGCTTTGGTGCAGGAGAAGTTCCGCTACCGCTTCCTGGACGTCACGAGCACCGCGGTTTCCGAAGAACAGGTGGGAATCCTATCATTCATTTTCAGAGAAAGGGTTTTGGTCAACCTTGAGCAGGTCTGTTCTGACTTCAATTTCAACATTGTGGTCTCTTATTGCAGCTCGTTCGCGGAAGAGCTGCCAACCAAAAAGGAAGTGGAGGCGATGTTCGTTAGCATTCCATAACAGGCCTTTTCACCAGCAACCTTTCTATTGCAGGCAGCCGTCGCATGGGCGGGACAGCACTTCAGGTTGAACCAGGGCTTGGAAAAGGCAGAGAAGGAGGCGACAGATTCTGGAGTGTCGATAGCTTTCTACTTTTCGCTTCCTCTTTAATGATCCAGGACTGGGCGGTGGAAGAAGCAGCTGTTATAAGATCGTTCGCCTCCTGGGCATGTGCTCGCACCCGCCGCAACAAGGACACAAGGCCACTTTGAAAGCTTTGGGCTTGCCCTTTGTGTGTGTTCCAGATTGAGCTAGTCTGTCCACTCTACACAGGAAGGGTGCTTCGCACGAGAAGTTGGCGATCCTAAAGCAGGTCATCCAAGCCCGAAAGAAGGAGCCCATCTTTGTTCAGCGAAAATCATTTGGCTTAATTAGCAGCCACCCACCGTACGTTTTGTGCAGGATGCGAAGATGACGACGGCAGCCGACAACGACAAGCAGGCGAGGGTAGATTCGTGGGGTCTTTGGGATCCTGAGTTTATAGGGGTTTGGGTTAAACCTAGGTAGCTGTCTTTCGGAGGGCTCATGCTTTTACTCCCTGAGATTTTAAGGGGTTAAAGCTAAAGACGAAGGATTCTGGCCAGGATAAGTTTCGGTGCATCGGCGATGTTATGTAAGCTTTAATTTCTAGACTGCAGCACATCGGTTGTGCTCGGACACCGGTTATCGGGACTAGACTCTGTGGGTTTGGGGACATTTACGGTCTGGAATACTCAGGTTACTGGGGCATGGGTATGAGCTTCCGGTCTTTCCCCGTAAACCTTAAACTCTAGACTCTAAACCCTATGCTAGGACTTTAACCGAGATAGTCGAAATTCCTCAATTCAACTTATCTAATATCTTATAATCACCACAATAACAAATCTCCAACATAGTTAGAATGGTCCGGGATTTTAAAGCATCTCAAACCAGGGTAACCGATGCTATGTGGTGCTGCTGCTTCTGCTGCTGTCGCTCCCAGGAAGATGCCCAGGAAGATGCCGCAGACGCCTGTGGCATGGACGAAGGGGCCGAAGCAGGCGAGGAAGAGGCTGGGGAAGAAGATGACTGCTTGGGTGATGATTTGGAGTCTGAAACCGAGAAAGATTGCACGAAAGGAACCTTCAAGGACATTCGGCTTTGCATTCAACTCGCTTCCTACAGTTCTTGCATTGTTTATATTGCAGCCATTTAACTACTGGTTGCAAGGATGAAAAAGCACCGAAGATCCCTCCCGCGAAGCTTCCGAAGCCAACGACTGCCAAAGCTGAGAAGTTGTTGGCTGAAGCCGAGAATGATGATCCGAACCTTGCCTTGGAGGCTGGTTTGAGTGCCCCAAAGCTTCCTTAAAGCCAATACCGAATGATAGCACAAAGCCTTGTGTTGGAAGTCACGGTATACATCGGTTTAGAAGTAGTATACTAGTACTCATACTGGACTGCTAGGCCCAAGCCAAGACAAGGAAAGCACTGAAGCAGCGAGCCAAGGAAGGAGAGGAAGGAAAGGCTGGGGAGGAAGCATCCGAGGAGCCCCGATCGCCCGACTCAGTTCCCGAGAAGAAGGCAAAAGGCAGAGGACGGGGTCGAGGCAAAGGAAAAGGGAAGGGAAAACAGGTTTTGAAGCGACCAGCTGCACGAGAGCAGCCCAATGAAGAGGAAATGGATGACCAAGAAGAGCACGAGCAGGAGGAGGCAAATGAAGAGCCCGAGGAAGGAGAGGAAGCCGAGCAAACACAGGTTTTGAAGCGGCCAGCTGCCCGGGAGGCCAATGAAAAGCCCGCTAAGAAGGCAAAGGGTGACCAAGAGGAAGCTGATGACCAGGAACAGGACCAGCAGGAGATGAAGAGGCCGAGGAAGGAGAGGAAGCCGAGCAGCCCCCCGAGAGGAGCCCTGAGCCGACAAAGCAAGGAAACCAAGGAGGCCGTTTCCGCCAGGTGGGGACAGCCGAGTGATTTGTTTCGTCCGTTGCTACGAAATTATGTATGCACTGGAGGTGAAAGACTTTTGGAGGCCCCGCTTTGAGGCAGCTCATCGAAAGGATCCACGATTGGTTTTGGATCACGCGGTGCTGTCTTCTGACAATGACAAAAAGTGAGTGCCTAAGCAATGATGTAATCCTGTCCCAAAGTGCCCAACCTGTACTCTTTCCCAGGTCATGGACCATCACCCTGGACAGCAACAAATCCAAGATCGGAGCGGTGCCCATGCCTCAATCAAGCCACAGTTGTGCCGAATTTTTTTGAAACCCCGCTACATTGACCAGGTTCAGGCCATATTCTGGGTGTTTCTACATTAACAAAGCCGATGAGCAACGCTTGCATGCTGTGAACGCGAAGTACGGGCTTGAGTTCGAAGCCCGGCACCCAACTACCCGTCCAAAGACTAGACCCTGTACCTCCAATGCACAGTAAGTACCGAGGTCAACAGAAAGGGCGGCGCAAGCCTCGGCTGGACCAAGTTCGAATCGCTGACTGAAGCGCCTGGTGCCTGGCATATTACATCCGCTGCAGGCTTGATTCGATCATCCGGGATTGGTTCAACTTCCTACCTAGGTGGAAAGCATCGTGCCAAGCGGCCGATTGGTGACGTCAAGGATGCTTGGGTGTCACCGATTGCTTTTTAGAAGCATTTGCGACTTGTGTGTGGAGAAGCATGCTGTGCACACGAGATCCAAATACCTGCATCTTTCGTGGTGTCGTGGTCTTCTGTCGCTTACATGCAGTAGTCGAAGCAGCGACTTGATCCTTGGGTTACCCGAGATCTACTGGTTCAAGCTGACTGAAGCTACATAACCGTGCCCGGCTTCCGAGCTGGGTCTTAGCGGCATGCATGACTGGATGCTGAATGACCTGGCCCTTTCACGCGACTGTTTGCTGGCACTGGCTTATGCTGGCTTCCCCACCGTCCTGTTACTCGGTTAATAATCAATAAAGCCCCAGTTTACGCTCGGCTTACCATCCCGAAAGCTAGGAGTTCGCTGGCATTAGGCTACACCTCGCGGACTATATCGCCCAAAACGCAAGAGGGCAAAACCTACATCGTGTCGGAGCCTCGGTGTTGAACTAATTACATATCCGATTTGTACATCCCCGCCAAACCTAGGATCTGGTGTGCCTGGATCTCCACACCGGAAAACGTGCAGCAGAATGTGCTTTCAGCCTCGCCCCTAGCTGCCCTAGCTGATAGTTTGCTACAACATACTAACATAATATGCCCTGCTTCGTTAAGGTGCTGTGGGTCAGAAATCGCAAGGGTCTCAGCTAGAATGGTTTAGTTTCACGGAAGAACCCCAGAACCCAAAGATTATCCAGGGACTTCTTCGACGTGGCCGAGCGGAGAGATGACGATCTGTTGACTGTGCCGGCCACTTACAATCTAGCAGGAAGTTTGCAGTCCTAAGATTCCAAAGAAAGGGGGCTGGGCTTGGGTTTGAGGCTCGGCCTGCTCCGGGCGATGCACAAGATCCTACGGATCAAACCATCCGGCCTCCTCTGCTGTGGCCTTCCTTGCAAGAGCTCGGTGTTCGTGAATGCATCTACCTCGGAGCGACGGCCGTATCGTATCTTTGGGACACCGAAGTTTGCTTATATTAAGAGAGCCAACGAGCACCTTGATTGTAGATTATATTAGAGGGGCTTGGGGTTTGTTTTGGAGGCCTGCTAATTATCGTCTCTGTTTTGTACCCAAGCCAGAATGCTTGCCACACTGGTGCAAAGTCTCCCGAAACAACATTAGCCCTAAACCTTAAAATCCCCCCCACAAACCCTAAACTCCTAAACCCTAAGGCCTTAAATATACCCAGACCAGAATGCTTGATGACGCTGGAGCAACCTCTCCTGCAACAACATTCACCCTAGACCTTAAACCCCAACAAACCCTAAACTCCGAAACCCTAAACTAAAGCCAAACCGGAGTCTTATGGTCGCTTCATTCCGATAAATGTTTGCCGACTGTCAGAGGCTGAGGTTGCCTTTTGCCTATTGCAATATGCACTAGGAACACAGAACACTGACTGCGGCGGCGAGCAACTAAGTTGGATGGCAAGATCCCCCAAGCCCACCACCCTGATTGGTACTCCGTCTGGAGCTCATACTAGAAGCATTTTTGTGTACTCCTCCTAAATTCAAGATAGAACATATGCAGCTATTCTGAGGCCATGGTTGCCTCAATTGCAGCGACGCACGAAAGCCGAAAAGCGAGAACTTCGCTCTTCATCCGAGAGGCTCTCCAACAGGGAAGCCGCGAGCCGCCCTCAGAGCACTTCGGGAAAGGACATATTGGAACGAAGAGAGGGATAATTTCAGTGGTTTCAGGGAAAGCGAGGGGATCGGATCCGGAAAGGGAGAGAGAGAGAGAGAGAGAGGCACAGGGGTGCTCCTACGAACCACAAATTCCCAGGATTGTCGGGGTTTCGTACTAAGACCCCTCCTGCCTTCCTGGAGAGCGAGCGAGAGCGAGAGCGAGATCGAGAGCGAGAGTGCGAGAGAGCGAGAGAGCGAGAGAGAGAGTGGGAGAGAGAGAGAGAGAGGGAGGGAGAGAGAGTCTGAGTGTGTGTGTGTGTGGGTGTGGGTGTTTGACTTCGTATGCACGTGCGAACATATTGCATGCATCTGTTCTGTGTTTAGCCATCGTCTGCAGTGAATCAACTAAGTTCTGCTGCATTTGGGCGAGCAGTTGCTTCCCGTCATCTGGAGATGATGGCTTCTTGCTCGGAGTATTTCGATTGTATGCAAACAAACGATTCTCGAATAGACCACAAGTCTACGCATGCCCAGGTCAGCGACCAGGGCGACCTCTCCCAGGCTGTGAAAAACCTCTCCGAGGCTGGCTCCCAGCTCTGCTCCTGATTGAGTTAATCGCAAGCTCTTAAGTCCCAAATCCCGAGACCCAGAGACACCTCAGAGAGGTGTGTGTGTGTGTAGCATGAATGCATGTGTGTCACGATAGGCATGTGTTTGGGTGTATATTAATGTGTTTGAATGCATGTGTGTCACGATAGGCATGTGTTTGGGTGTATATACTAGACCCTAGACCCTAGACCCTAAACCCTAAACCCTAAACCCTAAAACCCTAAAACCCTAAAACCCTAAAACCCTAAACCGTAAACCCGCTTGCATGTGAGGCTGCTACATCGCAACTTCCGATGGTGAGGCCTCCTTTCGAATGGAGGCATGCTAATCTCGGCCCGGTGTTTCTGTATCTCTTAAGGGAGATCGAGGAGGGCAGATATGTGCCAGCGTTCGAATTTCCTTGATGGGGTGCTGGCCTGCCTTGCCAAAGTCTTAACCGTTTCCAGAAGTTCCCGTTGCAGCCGCACAGGAGCTAAGTAGTTGTCGTCATCTAATTTTAGCCGTGTGGCCAGGAAGGTCATGGCTGGCACCGCCTGCTTCTGTAGCTCCTTGCAGACCACCATACCTTAAAGCTTGGGCTTTCACGCAACAAAAAAAGTTCTTCAACTGTCTTATCAAACCCGTGAAAACCGAGGCCCGTGAGAACAGCGTGAGAACAGCGTGAAAAGCACCGTGAAAACCGTGAAAAGCACCCGAATAACTGTGAAACTTTGGCCCCCAAAAAATCAAGCAAAACCACAGCAGCCCAAACAAATCACCAACAGAGTGTTTTACGCTTCGCTGTGCTCTGTCATGACTTTGATTGCCGCGACATACTCTCTGGTTTCACACCACAGGTCTTTCTTGCTACTTGTAGGATCTAGCTGCTAGCTGTGTTCGGGCCGATGTCTGCCCACCTCGATGTCGAGAAGATTTTGCAGAAGGCCCGTGAAAGGCAGACGCGGGTAGAGCAGAGAACTTCCGTTCCGTCGGGACCATCGAAGCAGTGGCGGGGTCCTCTGCTACTGTTGCCGAGAAACACATGCAGCATTTTGGTGCAGCCTACACGATATGAGTCGCATATACATTATGCTCAGGTCATACGACAGCTCCAAGGAAGATGCCCAGAACCCGTGGCCGAACCTTGAGGATCAGCTCCCTGGTGCGACGGTTTCTCCTAAGCCGCCCGCTGGAAAGAAAAAGTCCCCCGCTGGAAAGGAAAAGTCTCCCTCAGGAAAGGAAAAGTCTCCCTCAGGAAAGGAAAAGTCTCCCTCAGGAAAGGAAGAGTCTCCCTCAGGAAAGACCTCATCCCCGACGGGCAAGACGGCATTCCAGGGCTGGGAAGCAACCGCTACGTACCGACTCGATGCAGACAGTTGTGGAGACACCCCCGCCGAAACACAAGCGAACCGCCACCTCTGACTTGTCGGCCGACACAGAGAAGAAGGTGAAGAATGCTCTGACCAGGCAGCAGACGGTTGATGCGAAGTCAACCCCAGAACGGAAGGCTGCTGTAGCCACCCAAAAGAGGCTCGAGGCAGCTTTCGATGAAACCCAGAAAGATGAGGAGCCCGCAACCACGAAGCCTACCACCAAGCCGAGCTCAAAATCCTTGGCGAAGCCGAAGCCGAAAGCAGCAGCAGCAGCAACAGGCAAGTGTGCAGCAAAAGCTAAGGCTAAATCCAAGCAGACCACAGGGAAAAACAAAGCCCAAGCAGCCCCACCGACGCAGAGCCATTCGGATGGGGAAGGCGAGCACAGCCGCACAGCCCGGTCCAGCAAAGACCCCGAGCCCCTGTCCCCGAACCCAAAGAAACGCCGGGCCCAAGAATCCCCTGAAAAGAAGCCGGCCCCAGCAAAGCCAAAGCCCAGCCAGTCCGACGAGAAGCAGGAGGAGCAGGGTGAGGGTGATAAGAAAAAGGAAGCCCACAAGCTCTACATGCGATTCTACCGAAGTGTGCACAGTCCCCGTCTCAGGTTCTCAGTTCCTGCTTGACAATGAGTCGTTCTATCTATCTTGTTTTATACATCTCTCTCTCTCTCTCTCTTTCTCCCTCCCCTCCAACCCTAAACCCTAAATGTTGTTTGTTTAGCATTACTGAAACATAGGTCGCTGCACGCCGAGTGAGATCAAGTCTGCCTTCGATGAGTCGAAGTACTGCAACTTGTTTGCGAGTGATCGGTGCATGTTTCAATTTCATGTATGCACACGCGACACAAGTGTAGCATTGCCTTGCATGTCAGGCAAACACAAGATGTCGTCTTTGTACGAAGACTTCCTTTCGAGTGCTGGGAAGTGGCGAAACAGCATGGTGTACAAGTGCATCAAAAGCACGAGTCGCAACGGGCGCCGGGGCATCCGGCGATGGCTGACACGCAGCCAACTGGAAGCTCATTTCCAGGACTCTAGCATCGTGGATGCTATTATTGTACGCAAAGAGACAGACGACTACTTGAAGAAGACTGAAATCAGAGGTCATCCCGACTGCCCGGGACCGACGGGTGTCACCGATGTGTCTGTGCAGTGCATGGTCCTTTTGTTTTGTCAGTGTTCGCACACCAAGTTCCCTCGCAGGACTGATTCAATATCTGGTGCTGGTCGATGAAGAGCACACGGACGAGGATATGGACGAGGTTATTGATATGTTTCGTATGGAGGACCGTGCCTCATCGGACAGCGACAGCTCGGCCGACGACAGCGATGATGACGACGATGCCAAGCCGGCCAGCAAGGGTGGCAAGGACCGGTGTTTTCCTCTCTCTCCCTGTTGAGTCCCTCGCTGCACTCCTGATTAAGCAATGTTCTGTTGAGGCCCCGAAAGACAAAAAAGCCAAGAAGGACAAGAAGGAGAAGAAGGACAAGGGCAATCGCCCGAAGAAGAACAAAAAGCAAGCTACGAAGAAGAAGGGCTTGAAGAACAAGAGCAAAGACAAGGAAGAGACCGAGCAGGAGAAAGCAGAGAAGGAAAGGATCAAAAAGGTCAAGCAAGAGGCCAACAAGGCCCGGACCACCGAAGCAAACCCCGAACTGAATGCAAGTTCTGCAATTCTCTCCCAGGTCATCAGCAGTCTCAGCAAGCTCATCCGCGACACCAACAGCAAGATTTCCGAACTTGCCGGTATGTTTCGGGCTAAGCAAACGTGTGCTGACCAGACCATAATCTAGCTGTCGAATAATCCGTCCCCATCCTGCTTCATTCCGAGGAGCAAGAATGTGCAAACCGCCCTCCGGAAAGATCTGAATGACTGCATCGGCCAGCTGTCCGCCTCGCGAGCAGAGTTGCAGTCTGCTGTGGATGCCGGCGAGGAGATTTTCATTCGATCGTTATCTTGTCTAGCTGGGGTCCTTAAGGCACTGCACTACAACATTCGTCAGGAGGCCCGCATGCTTCAGAGCACCGAGTCCTCCAAGGAGCTTATCACCAAGATGCAGCAGCAAGTGCTTGCATACGGCAAGAAGAAGAGTTTCACGAACAAGTAGGAAGCTCATCCGGAACACAGTGCCCCAGGTGCATACTTAGCTTACACTAGTGAGTGTAGGTAATATACTTAGAGGTCCTGGGCCCGTCCAGTTGTAGCTAATTCCGAAGCTGTGGGGTTCACTGCTGTGTGGAGTAGATGATGCAACGCCGGCATTGGATGTGAAGCCTAAGATTCTACACGATATGCCCCAACCGTTTGATATGTACTCAATTGCTTAAACAGCACCACACCCTAAATGAACCCCAAACCCGGAACATCACATGTCGGCCGGGATCCTGCCATTAGTATGGCCTGTGCTGTTGGTGCACTAAGGGACGGGGAAGTCCCATCGTGTGCTTTAGATGTGCAGACTGCAGCTGGTGGGAAAATCATGAGCTAAAAGCCGTGCCAGGGTATACGCGGGCACTGTTCGCTTGCATGTCAACATATAAACGACCACCCCGCCCGCAGGTGTCTTCTCCAGGACAACATCCAGTCACTCCGAACTGGTGTACGATATGATCGATAATGTTGCGGCTGCTGCTGCTTGTCTACTTAACAGGCATGCCATCCCATATCGAGCCAGAAGTTTTGGAAATCTCGTTCAGTAATATATACAAGATGTAAGGGGTTGCCAAAAACCCTGAACAGAACATGAGGCCAGCTCCATTGACCGCGAAATGAGAGTGCAAGATCCTCTGTTACGGAAGCCCGGCTGCAAAACGCCCAGAGCGTCTTCCTACAGTTACTAAATCCCCAACCTAAAATCCTAAACTTACTAAGCCCGAAACCTAAAACTCTACACTTACTAAACCCTCAACCTAGAATCCTATTCTTACTAAACCGTAAACCTACAAACCAAAGCCTGGGTCCCTTTGATAAACAAGTTCCGATATGAACGCCGCTTTGCATCCAGGCTTCTTTTCCTAATTCCCAAAACCCTGTAAGTCCTGTTCCGTGGCCGAGGACGCAGCCGGAGCTGTGCCCGCACCGTTGCAGAAGCTGGGAACCTTCAGTGGGAGAAACAATTCTCGCGATTTCAGACGAGCGGTTCGACTTCCTGTGGTGCCTAAATAAAGTTACCAAACATAATATATTCCGTCATACCATAGCCCAAACCTTAAAACCAGGAACAATCCTAGCCTTAATTTGGAGGCCCCCAATACACCCGACTTTTGTTTCCTATGTAACTCCCGATAGGCAGGAATCCACTTATGTGAACACGGTTGTCAAGGCAAAGTATGATTCAGAAGAAGAAGTAACTGTGAAGATTCCTGTGCTACTGCCGCATCGCATATTAGCTTATTTGGTGGATGAGTTGGGGTTAAAGATCTCTGATGCTGCTCTGGCGAAATACTGGTCTCATTGCAAAACCTTTTGTTCGTGGGCTCGCCATCCTGATTTGGATGGATCCCACATCCCTCTGACGTTGTATGGTGATACCGCCAGATATGGCACAGGCTTCGATCAAAGCAAAGTTACAGGTTGCTTTTTGAGTATGGTTCTGTGGCGGCCGAAATCGACCCGAACGAGCCAGTGGCTACTATGGAGCCTAGACAACGAGCTCAGCTTGGGCTGGAAGAGCCACAACCCCTTGTACTTTGCAATTGTGCAATCTCTGAATGCCGTCTTTGATGGTTTGACCCCTGAAGGAACAAAGTTGAGCAACAAGTATGTCGTTATGCAAATCAAAGGAGATTGGGAGTACCACTATCACACCTGGAGGCTTTGTCGCTGGTGGAAGACACGGTGGATTTGCTGGCGATGCGATGCTGAAAATCACCCCCGAGCCCGGCACTCCATGTGCGATCTTTCGGATAATCCATCCTGGGCACAGACGCAGCATTCCCACAATTATTTCGTGGTGCATGGTATGAAAGAAAACCACGTTTGTGCTTTTGCCTGCACTTATTTAGCATATACTGTTCCTACTTTGCTCCTCGTTACTCAGCTTAGAACGGTTAGCTTGTCTAACTCAAACTATGCCGGAGGTCCCTTCTTGGGGCTTCGATGCTTCGACTTCACTATGCTGTGTCATTGCAGCCTTCACAATGTTAACCTCGGGGTGGCACAAGATGCCACGGGATCAACTTTGTTATTTGGCTGTATACTATGATTGGTTTTATCAAGTTTTATCTTAGGCCTTAGACTTAGGCAAGTTAATCCTATAAAGGGGCTATCGTAGGTCACATATGTACACACACACACGCACACTCTCGTCGAGGATGTTTCTTATTGAGAATGGTTACTTCGGAGATCCAAACCCTGATGTCAATTCGTTGCATAAGCTCTTGGTGGTCGCCTATGCAGACTTCAAGAAGTTCCAGAAGGAGCGAGGCATAAGCTGCTCGCAAGGAAAGTTTGTGCCGAACTTTGTCACTAGGCTGCACGAGCAAGTATCTCGCTTTGGATTCGGGGCTGCTTGTTTAACCTCCACAACATCCTTAGTCAAGGTTTGGAAGCCAGACAAGCATGGGGCACACATGTCGCACAAGGGCTACAATGGACGAGTGATCGCTATGTGGCTTTACGATTGCATGGAGAGGGCTGCACACCACCGCATCAGCGAAGGTCGCTCGTGTGGGCAATGGCTTCACGAACAGCATGAAACACAAGGGCTTCCTTGGCCCGACAATGATGATGAGCGATTCGCACCGATATGTGTAGCAATGACACTTGCATTTTGCTCAGTATCAATTTTAATTTGTGCTGCATTACCGTTAGCAGTTCTTCTTGGAAGCCGCCAAAGACCTCAGCCCAAACCTGCACCTCGATCGCAATCCCTTCGAAAGCCCTTGAAACCGCTTTAAACTATTTTGAGTTGCAAACCCGACATCCGACATTCCCGAAAGCTGGCTCTTCCAAGGCAGTCGCTGTGCCAATGGTTCCACGCGGTGGAAAGCAGCCCAATGTACCTGCCGCTCGGGTGCTGGTGGCTACAAGTTTTTCGGAGTAGGAGTTTTAACTGATAAGAACCACAGCCCCAATACTTTCCTCTGAGGTCGGAGGACAAGGCAAACGAGATTCACGATCATGGTATGCGATATCTCCGCTACCATGTACTTCTTTGCAAGATGTCTATGAGGCCTCGAAGGGGTTTACTGATCTGCCTACTTCGTTCGGTTCTCGATTGCGACCGATAATTGCCTGACAGGCTCCAAAAGCTCCATTGGCAAGTTCGCCCAAAGGTACATGAGCTTGGACCGCAGTTAATGAGCAGCAGTCTGCAGATCTGTCATCCTATGGTACCGTGCTCCTGCTGAGGCATTTCACCACCAGATGCGGGATGTGAAACAACGACGATTCTTGGCAAAGTTAACCCTGGTTGGTGCTACTAATTCCGCAGATTGAGTTGAATGTTGTGAATCGCAGGAATGAACACCCGACATCAGCACACCTTCCGTGAGGAGGATGCGATGAGATGGCTGAAGTGTGCCATGCCTGAACCAGAACCGTGCGAATTGTCGTCTCATTCCGAAATCCTTTGCGATACAATATACAACATAACATAACCATTGCTTGCCAAGGTGTCGCACAACGATGTGACAAAAAATCAATCGAGAAGTCCATCTGCAAGTTTCAACGATTTCGGCTAGCCTCACTACGACGCCCCTCGAGACTAAGTCAGTTGAATCGCTCTGCCGCAAGAAGGCTCTGAAAAAAGGGGCGGGCGCACCGGTCCCTGATCGTCTGCATGGCTGCAGCTGCCGCTCTGTGCTGGGGCTTTCGGGTGTTTGGATTCAAAATCATCAACCCCTCAGTCCCGAAAACCGAACCACGAAGATAGTAAGGCCTGAGATTTAAACACCCAATGCATCAAGCCAAAGACAACAAAACCCGAGATTTAGTGAATGGCGTGCTTTACTTAGGCGCACCCGTGAAACCCAGCCTTTGGACTGTTAGGTATATATATATATATATGGTACCCCCTGTTCCATGTACCCACGCCTGTCTTCTCAATCTCGGCTTTGGGAAGGGATGGGTTCTTGAGCTGCAGAACGGCGTGGGTTAATGGACGGAAAAGTGCCTGTACATCGTATGTTTCTTCCTTATCTTCAAGTGCAAAACTCTCGCCGCGGACCCAGATAGGTCGTATTCAAACGTATTCAAAACGCATTCTGTTGAATACGCCTCGGATCCAAGATTCAAGAT
>BGNK01002490.1:39492-100462 GCA_003297005.1 Symbiodinium sp. clade A Y106
TTGCATTTTGTATTTCGAGCCTGTCGTTGTTCTGTGGATAGTCGTCGTTTTGTGCTCTATAGATACTACAGATTTCGCGCGGGCATTGCGAGACTTAACACCGGTACTGCTTTGCGAGGCAACATATCCACAATGCTCTGTATGTGCTTGACTCTTTCAGGAAACATTTCCCTTATCATACAGCTGTGATTGTCGTGATTCATCCCGTCACTTCTGTTTTACTGTTTACAATTAGACTANCACAATGCTCTGTATGTGCTTGACTCTTTCAGGAAACATTTCCCTTATCATACAGCTGTGATTGTCGTGATTCATCCCGTCACTTCTGTTTTACTGTTTACAATTAGACTAGCACAGCAGTTCCCGTCCAGCGGCATCGTACAACTAGGAACACTGAATTTCATCTTGATAGATCTGAAAATAATACCCTTTCGACAGGTGCAAAAAAGTTGATGAAATTTAGTCGGCCTTACCACTAGTTTGATAGTTTGACGCATTGACGGGTTTCATTTGTAGGGCACACATATGGCACATGTGCTTTGATGTGGTTACATATGCATATAAGTTACTGCATATGTGCAACATGTTCATGAGATTAATCCTTGCTTCCTGTACAAGACTAGGTATGAATCTCTGCCTGAAGGCGTTACTATAACAAGACCACTTCATTGATCGTCTTCGTCCGTTATCGTGTGCGGAACTATACATGTCGTCTACTTTTGTCTACGACTGAAGACTAAGGAACATTTAGTGTTATNTGTGCGGAACTATACATGTCGTCTACTTTTGTCTACGACTGAAGACTAAGGAACATTTAGTGTTATATGGAAAATGTTTTGGATTAGCTTACACTTTCCTAAGGGTACATGTATAACGTTTGTTGCTTCATGTTTGCATGGGGGTGTCTTTAATTGGTGCACTTTCATTTTTGTGCGGCTTTAACCGGTGCTTACAGTAAAGAGCACTACCCAGGAAAGCCACAAAACTCTGACATACANATTAGGTTCGAAACTTGTAAACGATGCTGTGAGAACAGACAAGCCCCAGCTCGATAGGATGGACATGACTCAAACGATGCACAGGCTAAAGATTAACTAAACTCAGAATAAACATGTAAGTCTTACAGTTGATATCAATACAACACAGCGAGAACAATAAACTCATGTAATCAGTACCAACAGTAATATAGCATAACCAAAGAAGAATGGAGTAGTAAGTTCAACGTGCAGCCAAAACATGTTGAATTATACTGGGTCTTCACCTCTTTCAGCTGGCTTCTAACAACAAATATGTCAGCAGAATAAGCCATAATTCTGTTGAGAGTGTTTGTGTANCAAATCGTGCAAGCACAGGTGCGAATTTTCGAAAAGTATTTGCTCGTAGGTTTATACTTTATCAAAACGTGAATAAACGTAGGATTCAACATCCATACATGTACTTTTACAGGTCGGGCAAGTATAAAAAAGTGTGAATAGTAGCCACAGGACTAATGTACCTGGCAAAGTGTTTATGACATAGTAGGACAGGGGGAAATAGAGAGTGTNAATAGTAGCCACAGGACTAATGTACCTGGCAAAGTGTTTATGACATAGTAGGACAGGGGGAAATAGAGAGTGTTAGCTGGGTTGGTATTTCTGAAGCAATAAGAACGGTGAGTATAACCGTGGTAGCAAAGACACTGGTCACAGGAAGAGCATCATTTGTAAATGTACAGTGAAACTACACTTGGTGCTGGCATAAAGGAACATGTTAGTACTTTAGTGTGCGCTGCATATGACGAAGAATAGTGGAGATTGGGAAGGTTTGCAGGGACACGACGACCATCCCGCACAATTCAAGCACAAAGCGTGGGTACATGAGGGGGGGGGTAGCAAAAAAAAATAAAGTTTCCCCAGTGGCTATCTAAGTTACTCTCTAGGGCTTTCGTAGCGCGCAGGATCGGCTCCGGAAGGGTTTGGGGTTTTCTTGGACCCTAAGAACCCACCCTCTTACTTAATCTGATTTCCTTCCCCTAAGGGTCCATGTACTCAGATAGTATATACATTGGCCCCATAGTACCTGAATAGGGACTACATTGAGGCCATTGTATATACTATTTGGGTACATGGACCCTTAGGGTTCTATAGGACCTGAAAAGGCGAGGTTATGTGGGGTTAAGGTTGGGTTTAAGGTTCAGGGTTCAGGGTTTTGGGCTTTGAGGGTTCTGGGTTTATAGGGTTTTGTGGTTCAGGCTTTAGGGTTTGTAGGGTTTGGGGTCAAGGATGCTCCTAGTGCGGTTTTGGGCTACGTAGGCCGTAGGTCGAATAATACCCTGACTCCAAACCTGAGATGCTCTGCAATCAAAGAACGGTTGGTGTCGAAGTACTGCATCATGGACTTGGCAGTGTGTGTTCCAACCTCCTTGGCGCTTGATGGATTCGATATTATGGTACGGGTCATAAGGTAAGTACATACCTTGAAAGTGAACCCTGAACAGACCTGCTTCAGACATGGCTGTCCGTTTAAGGACAATAAGCCCCATACCCTAGTAAGCCCCAGTCCTTCAAGGGCCTTCAATGGGAACCACTACACCTTGCTCGGACCTCGTCTTGAACCCGATACTATGTGTCCACATGCCCACATACTCGTAATCTCAAGTGCAACGAGCCATTCAGCAACAGGCATGTGGGAAATGCAACCCTGAACCGTAGACCCTACACCCTCATACCCTAAACTCTATAGAACCCTTTAAAGGAACCCTTAAAGGAACCTTACCCACAAAAACCCTAAACCCCTAAAAGCACTTTTTAAAACCCCTAAACCCTGATCTCCTTAATCCCTAAACACCTATCCCTAAACCCCTATAAACCTTATAGAACCCTTTAAAGGAACCCTGTAGATCCCTTATAGGAACCCTTTACAGGAACCCTAAAACCCTAATTTACTTGAAGGCCCTGGGTAGCGAAGAGCAGTGATTTTCGGATCCCAGGAGCCATCGCAGCTTTTAAGTCCGCCGTGGTGATGCGATCCTGCACCCTGTGAAGGGCGTACAGCTTCGGGGGGGGGGGGGGGGGGGGGNTTAGGGTTTAAGGTTTAGGGTTTAGGGCTTAGAGTGTAGGGTTTAGGGTTTAGAGTGTAGGGTTTAAGTTGAGGGTTTACGATGGTTTAGTGAGGTACCAAATACTTCGTGGTGTACCAGTATACTCCCAATCAAATTATACTTTTGTAAAAGTATTACAGCGTCCCTGACAATAGGAATGGTTGTGCTTTGAGCAGCGGTTTTTCATATAGCTATTTCTCACCAATCAGGTCTATGCCCTTACAGGCCTTGTATCATCATACAGTTATAATCACCCGAACGCCATATTCCAATTATGGAGGCCCTGCGTGAAACTCCTACAAAGGTCTGTCAAATCTCTTCTTGGCTTCTACATTACCTAGAGGGTCCACAGATACCATCCTTGTTGGATTAGGCCGAGACAATTCGAAACATGCTTTCGGGGACCTTATTCCATATTGCTAGTATGTATGGTGCGGTTTGGGGAAGTGGTGCTCGGGGTCATGAATTCTATACGAGGGTTCCTATTCTCTAAGCCCGGCCCAAAACTAAGCAGAATCTGGGTTCCATTTGTTGGTTGGATATCAGCCACTCGTCGGCCATCACGCCGTGAAGCGCAGCAGATGCCTCGACGTCCTTCGCTATCAGGACATCCTGTCCATGCTCGAAGACCTTGTCTGTCACCTTAGCCAGCTTCGCCGCCCACGTCGCGTTCTTGAAGCCTGGGCCGGAAGCGGCAAGGATGCGCCAGAACGCTCCCTGCAACGACTCTTCCCACCCTGCAGCCTGGCGGTTGGCACCGCGTATCGCTTCAGTCCTCTCCAATAGTAACCTGTGGAACACGGCCATTGCGCTGTCCTCGAACAGGACGACCTTGAAGGTCCCGGCTCAATGCTTGGGGTCTGGCACATGGGTGCCACTTCAAAACCACATGGTTGACTTCTCGGTCTTGCACAGCATTAGGGTTACAGAGTCTGGTGTTGGGATTCTGCGCTTTAGGCTTTCATTTTTGAGCCTACAGGGTGGCGACGGTCAGCTTGGACTTCCGAACCCCCGCCCAGAGTCATACCAGGATAAGACAAGGGTTTAGGGTTTAGGGTTTAGGGTAAGCAACCCACCAACGAACAAAGCACTCGACAACAAACAGCAAGTATCGCAAACGATCCAGCTGAACAGAGTCTGCCACGCTGACCCCAGAACCACATCCTTTAATCCCGAGCCCCCAAACAAAGAAAAATCGAAACTCCAACCTGCGAAGCCGAAAACCCCTAAACCCTCAATTCTTTCAGCCCTAAATCCCAAACCACCGCAACCCTAAAACCAAAGCCCTGCAAACCCGAGAAAGCTCTATGGACCCCATATGGAAGTTTCGGAAAATATGGGACCCTCATATAGTACCCTGGATCCTTATTATAAGGGCCCCAAATTAAGGTACCCCTTATTTCGGAAGATAAACCCCTTCAAACCTTTAAACCCTTTTCAGCGCCTTTTGACCCTCTGAATTCAAACCCTTTGAATCCCTTGAAACCTTTTAGAGGGTTTAGGGTTTGGGGTTTAAGGCTTGGTTAGGGCTAGGGTTTAGGGCTTGGGGCTTGGGGTTTAGAAGCACCGGCCTGTTGATCTTGGCGAAGTCTCAGTTGCCAGACACGATGGAACGTGCTCTCCGCTCGTACACCGGTTCTTATAGGGGCTCTTAGGGTTTGGGGTATAGGTTTAGGGTTTAGGGGCTTCGAGTTTAGGGTTCCCTCAAAGGGTTCTATAAGGGCTACTATAAGGGCTATAATAACCCTAAGGGTCCATGTACCCAAATAGTATATACTTTGGCCCCAAAGTACCTGTATAGGGACTACTTTAAGGCCAAAGTATATACTATTTGGGTACATGGACCCTCAGGATTATAAGGGCTCTTAGGGTTTGGGTTCAGGATTTAGGGTTTTTGGGTCCACCCAGATCTTCCAATATATGGGTTCTTATAAGGGTTCATATAAGCTGTCTATGAGGGTGAGTTGAGGGGGTTTTTGTCAGATCCGAAACCCAGAACCTAAACGCAAACCCTTAAACAATAAATCCTCAAAACCTTATCAGCCCTTGAACCATAAACCCTAAACCCCTTTAAACCCTTGACCCTAAAGTCTGTAAACACTACAATCAACGCTGCGGCGCCAGATGCTGAACGTTAAGGGCCAAATGCCCCTTCGTTTAGGGTTTAACATATGGGTTTAGGCGTTAGGGCTTAGGGCCCCTGTACCCTTATACTATGAATCCCTATTTATTGTATGTTGAACCTGAAGCATCCTTGTACGATGAGTCCCTCGTAGGGCAGTTTGACCCTTAAGCCGTTGTAGGGCTCTTTTCGTACTTACAAAACACCAGAACTACGAAACCTCCGAAGCCGGATCAGGGCAAGATGGCCTTCGAAGTCTTGAGGTTTGGGTCAAGGCTAGGGTTCCAGGACTTAGAGCTTTCAGGGCTGGCAGGGTTTAGAGGTTTAAAGCCTCAGTTCAGGGGTTTAGGCTAAGGGTTTAGGATGAGAGTCAACTCTCTGCACCATTGCTTCCATCAGTGCTGGGCTGAGCGGCTTGCATCCAGCTCGTTGCGGATTCGGTCAGTCATGACCTCACTGGCTCACTTGCAGTGTCAGCAGACCGAACAGGCTGATGTGATTCCTAAAAAATGACCTTATGAAGGACCAGAGTATCGTGTGATCCCTAGATAGCATCCGTGGTCCCTCCTTAGCACGCACTGTCATCCTTGTAATCCTTGGCAGCTTCAAACTTGAATGCGAAACCCCAAGCCCCAAAACTGAAAGAACACTTGTAAAGACCAGGAGGTGTCGGACCCAAGATCCACTTGCACTCGCAAAACAAGGCAGACGAGAAAGGGTTCGGGGCTTAAGGCTTTGCTTCGCTTCCCCCCCCCCCCCCCCTACCCAAAGGATCAGGGGACTCAGTAGCTAAGGTTATTAATAAGGCAAAACATACTTATGACTTATGATTACTTGTAACCCCACTTAAGGTACTTATAACCCTACTCAATAAGTCCCTGAACCCCAGCCCTTATTCAAAAATAGAACCTTGTAGTATCCTTACAGAAACACTATTAAACCCTTATAGATCCCCTACTTACGAAATCCCTAAACCCGAAAACCCTATGGAATAGAAACCTTATAGTATCCGTATCCCCTACTTACGAAGTCCCATGAACCTGAAAGTAGACCCTAAACCCTAAACCACCATAGTTCCCTTGTAGAACCCTATAAGCAACCCTTTAAGTTCCGAAGTCCCATCCACCTCCAAGTAGGGCTACGCTCCGGGGCCGAGATGCGTTGTCGAAGAGATGAGGATTCAGGAACCCAGAGACTCCAATATCCCTTAATCAAAAGGAATGCCTATAGGGTTCCTTTAAAGGTTCTATGAGGGATCTATAGGATTTAGGGTTTAGGGAATCTAATATCCCTTTATTAAGGAATATGGTTAATATTAGTACCTAAGGTGTATTCTTAATTAAGGGGTACAGTATTGGAGTCTCTGGGAAGATGAGTTGAAGACTTGTGACTTGTGGTAATATAGGGCCTGAATAATTACCATTACTATTTTGGGGATCTATGTATATATACCCCAGAGCCCTATTCTAATTATCAACGCCCATTTCTTGGCTAAGTTGGCAAGTAAGGTTATAAGGTTTCGAGTTCGGGGTCTACGGCTTTCTTCATCCCTTCGGAAACACCACAAGTACAGGTTCTTGTTGTCGCACCTGCACGCAAGCGTCCTCTATGTCGAGAACTCCAATCACCCATCCGAAGATCAAGTGGAGAAGTAGAACCCAACGACTGGCTGCGTGAGGCTGTGGGTGAGAAAGTTTCTGATGCGGAGCTGGGCCCTGCCCTATAATCCATCGCGACAATTCTGCACCTTCTTTTCCACTTGTTGCCTGGGTATAGATTAGATAATTGCTGGCAAACCATCGTGGAACAAGCTGTTGTCATCTATCAGCTCTGGCAGGCGAGCATGTGAACTCATTGACCGCGGATGGTTTATGTTCCTCGCCAACTGATGAACACAAAGGCCCCATATTGACGGAGGAGCCCCATGCAGCCGTGTCCATCCCGAACTCCAAGACCCACAAAACACCAAAACCTTGATTCATGTGGCAAGGCTTGAGCCTTGAAAGACTAATTAAAACTTGACCCTAAACCATGGTACACCCTAGGCCCTAAACCACAAATTGAAACCCGACGACCCTAAAGGGTAAAGACCAAAACCGATATCAGCGATTCCAAAACACTCGGCAATTGTCAAAGTTCTTAACTTCGGAATAAGAGGTTAAGGGTTTAGGGCCTAGGGTGGCGTTGAGGGACACATGTTCTTTAAACTGTATACCTTAGAACCAATTGCAAGGGCATGAAACGGACATGCTCCTTAAACGAAAAAGAGGGGGTAGTTGAAAAATACTTCGAGTCCAGGGCACAAGCCCTAAATTAATCCTAAACTGCAGGCCCCCAATCTCTAAACCCCCAAAACCTCCACAAGAACCCCCAACCCTAAACCCGACCTTAAACCTCCCCTCAAGGGCGACCGCCTCCTCGTCCCCTGTAAAGGAACCTACGAACCTTGAAATAAACGGAACCTAAACCCTAAACCCCCTAACAGCCCAGCTTGGCCGAGGAGGCTGCCGGCTTTTTGGAGTAGGACTGGTAGATCTGGAGCATCGTGTGGCCCCTCGGCAAAGTGAGTTTAAGGTTTATAGGTGTTAAGACTGTGGGTTGAGGGCTTTAGGGTTTACGGTTCAGGGGTTACCCGGGGCTCCAAACGCCGACCGATTGTGTCTTTCATGAAGGGGTCATAACCCACTATTTTATGGGGTTTATAGTGTTACGGACAGGCAGAGATTCATGATTTAGGATTTGGGATGAGGATACAGACTGTAAGCAGAAAGTGTTTTATCGAAGAAAGTGGTGAGAGAGTATAGCCCTACAATGGTCCAGGTAACTGTAGAGTACAGGCGTTAGCCCTCGGGTGGGTCCTAAGTATGAGAATAGGGTTTGCGGGTTCCTTATTATGCTTATAGTACAATATACCCCCAAACCCCATTCTAATTATTAGGGCCCCTATACTTTAGTACCCTTATACTATAACCCTTATAGATCCCTTTTAAGGAACCCTTTAAAGGGACCCTAAACCCTAAAGTGGCTTTTTGAGAGTCGCTGCCTTCTGGCCCACCTCGGTGAGTTGAATCTCGACACCCTCGCCGGAAGGCGTTCCAGGGCCATGCGAATCCCTTTCAAGGGATCTATAAGGGTACTATAAGTTGGGTCATTCCCCCTTACAGTAACTGCTACCACAATGGGTAATAGGAGTTATAATAGCCACCTTAATAAGACCCCTTTAAGGACAGTTACTGGGAGGGGGAATGACCCAAACTATAAGTCTATAAGGGATTAGGGATTAAGGTTTAGGGTTCCTGAGTAGACCCTTAATAGTAAGGGTAACCTTTTTTTCTTTACTATTTGGTTTTAATAAAGGAGCCCAAAAGGAAAAAGGGGCCAAAGGGTGCTAGTCAGGAACCTACCCTAAGGCTCCATGTACCTATATAGTATATACTTAGGCCTTAAAGTACCTATATGGGGATCCCAGTATCTACCATAAAGTCACACGGAGCCTTTGGGCTAGTGGAGCAAACCTTGCATCTGCCGAGTCGAGGGACTCCTCCTCGGCCGTATCAGTTCGTCAGAGGGTCCATATACACTACTATTATGGAATTAGGTCCCCAAAACCATAATGGGGATGGTCTTTCGGGCCTAATTCCATAATCGTAGCATATATGGCCTCTGAGCTCGTCCATCCCACGCGGTCTCGTTTCCGCGCGTGGACACGACCGCGCCAAGTCCTCCGTCGCTTGTTGCGCCAACTCGAAACCAGCATTATGGGGAAGCGTCAGATCCGTCACTCCGTCGACAGAGTCTAGGGTATGGACGGAGGGTTTAGGGTTAAGGATGTAGGGCTTTGATGTTTAGGGGGTTTAGGGTATGGACGGAAGATTGTCAATCCAGGATCCTGGTTATGCCCCCAAAGCATCCAAGGCACAGGTCTAGAGCCTTCTTGAGCTCCACGCCGGAATCGAACTCCTGACGATTGCTTCGGTGTGACTGGGTTTGATAAGGTATGTATGGTTGTCGGATGTGATGAGATGTATGTATGTATGCATGTATGTAGGGGTGTCTGTATATGTACATACAGTACACCCACCGCGAAACAGGCTTGCAGCATTCTGGCATCCCGCATACATGTCCGACCAGGGCCTGCAGCCACGACTGGTACATGCGGATGTGCGCCGGTGTCGCCTTGGGGCCTCAGTGCAGTGGTAGTCGTATGCTCGGTTCCTTTTTTGTTGAAAGGGTTCGGATTCGGGTGGGGTGGGGCTCGTTATGCACGAGGTCGCAAGCAGAACCCCAAGCTCTAAATCCTGAACAGTAGGAGCTGTGCTTGGAGGCCAGAGAAGGCCCAAGTCTGAGGATTTGTTCTGATCAATACTGTAACGGTTCAGCGTTTATAGTGTGTAACATAGGGGCCTTAATAATTAGATTGGGGTTTGGGGGGCCAAGTAAACTATATTTATAATGAAGAACCCCCCTAAATAGTGTAGGTAATTATGAAGGCCCCTTTAGTAGAGGGCTTATGTACTGTTAGGTTTAGGGTTTAGCGGATAGGGTTTAGGGTGTAGGGTTTATGTACTGAACCTAGCGGCGCATACCCTGCCCTTTCTCAGTGTAGCTAGTTACGGTTAGGATCTAGTTTTATGATTTTATGGTTGAGATCTGTTATACACAAAGCTATGTTGCCTTAAAAAGGGGTAGGGTATGACCCTATAGGTAGGCTGTAATTACACCTCTGAGTCTTTCAGGGCCTTAACGTTAGAATCCGTACAGAGTAATGGAGCACAGTGTTACTCAGGGGTCTACCTAGACCCCTTCACTAAGGAATTTGCCTTTAGTCGTAGGACCCCTAATATGATTCAAGGTATACACTTTAAGAAATGGGTAGTTGTCAAAATTAAGGTTCCTTTTGGGGTACCCTAAATAATAAGTGCCGTGCTATATTAGGGAACCCCAAAAGGGACCATAATTTTGACAACCACCCAAATGGATTTTGGAAGGTTCGGGTACATGAAACCCCAAACCATTAAAGCCCCTAAACCCTGCAACCCGCAACAACCCTAAACCCTAAACCCTAAACCTTAAGCCCCCAAGACCCCTAAACACCTATAGAATCCCAAAAGGACCCCTTCTTAAAGAAGACAATCTTCAAGGAGCTCTGCATAAGGCCCGACGTAAGTCGCCCTTGAAGGAACCCTTGAATCAAGAGCCTCTCCTTAGGGCTTCAAGCATGTAAGTAGTACCTAGTTTGGCGGTGCAAGTATGTAAATAGTACTTGCTTTGAGCTATTCGGAGCCCTAAACCCTAAACCTCCTGTAGAACCCCTAAACCCCAAACCACTAAACTCCAACAAACAAGATTCCTTGCAGTCCAAAGAACAAAGCTTCCGCAGAAATCCCACCAGATCGCTTCGCACCTAGCAGGCTTACGGGGTCCTTAGAAGGGGTCCTCTAAGGGATCTATAGGGTTTAGGGTTCCTTGCAAGGGGTCCTCCAAGGTACCAATAGGTTTTAGGGTTCCTTAAAAGGGCTCCTTGCCTTAAGGACCAAATGACCCTTGAAAGTAAGGGCCCTCTACCCTTACCCTAAGGGTCCATGTACCCAAATCCCTATTCAGGTACTTTGGGGCCAATGTATATACTATCTGAGTACATGGACCCTTAGGGTTATACTACAGATGCCTATATGGTATAGGAACCTTACAACCTTTTAAGGTTCATGTCGTCCCTAAAGTGTAAAGAGGGCCCTCTAAGGGATCTCTAGGGTTTAGGATTTAGGCGCCCAGGGTATAGGGTCTAGGGTTTGGGTGAATTTCAGAAGGAGGGATTCTGTAAGGCTTCCTGTAAGTTAGCCAGGGCACTATAGGTTCCTTGAAGGGACCATAGGAGTTCAGAGTTCGCGGTGGTGAGTGGTGGCTACGGGTTTCGGATTTCAGTTTTCGATTTGGGGTGCAAGCCTTAGGCTTAGGGTTTTAGGATCTGGGGTTTAGGTCGCTGGGGTTTGCATTAGAGCTTGGGGTGTAGGGGCTTTGATTTGTTGCTTTAACGTTCAGTTAGGGTTTAGGCTCAGGGTTAGATTAGGAGGCTTTACGGTTTAGGCCCTAGGTTTGAACCTTTAAGGTTGGATGATTATGTGAAGACTCATGCATAGCCATGAGTAGCCAGGCTGGTGGTACCTCAAGCTGTGCTATGTCCAGTTGGAACAAGACAGCCGGTGGTGCTACGTGGCTCAGAGTGAGAATCTGCTATGATGGCCAGAGCACCCATAGATTTTACCATCATGGCTTTAGGCAAAGCCATTGAAAATTAGGCTGCTCTTTTGGGATCTAATTCCGCAGCGGTAGTACATATGGACCCGCTGGGAAATGCCTAAATTTCAGGTCACCGCGATAACGCCTCAACCTCGCGCGAAGGAACGCACGGAGCTTCGGAGACGAAACCATGAACTACCAAACCCTCCTGTCTTGTAGTAGGGTCTACACAAATACAAGATTTGGGTCTCTGACAAGAAAACGTAGGTTGTGGTCGTTTAAGGTAAGGTTTGTTTAGGGTTGGTTGAGTGTTCATGGTTTTGGGTTTGTCAGAGCATACCTTAACCAGTCACATGGGATAGGGCTTTTTATTACTAGTATCGACATAAAAACACCGAAATATGCACTCACCCATACTCAAAAGGAGCCCTACCGAAAAAAGCATCAAAACAGCAATATAACATAAGTCCTACTGCATACAAAGAAAGGAGCCCAGGCTTTATAGGGTCCAGGCAGGGCCTAGGGGTGGTTTAGGGTTAGGGGTCTGCAGACTTCATCTGCTTCAAACTCCACTACCCCTGGGCCTCAAAATAGCCCAAAAGCCTTATATAGAATGGTCCTTGGGCCCAAAAGCCTTAATATATGAGTCCTTGGGGTCCTAGGGTACACCTCCAAGGCTGCTGACGCCGACAGCCTACACCCCACACCCCCTCATCCTCAACCGCTAATTAAACCCACGGTTTAGGGTAGGGTTTAGGGTGTAGGGTTTAGGGTTTAGGGTTTAGGGTTTAGGGGTTTAGGGGTTTAGGGGTTTAGGGGTTTAGGGGTTTAGGGTTTAGGGTTTAGGGGTCCTTACAAGAATCCTGTATGTGACCCCGACAGCGGAACCCTCGCTGCAATCACCGAGGTGCCTGAGTTCCCCTTTGGGAGTCCATTTCCTCGAGGGCGCGGGAGAGCTTGCCGCACCTTCGGGTTGTTGTGGCTTAGGGTCTTATAGGATGTTTATGAGGGTTCTGTACTCACTGGCCCAAAATCCAAGGAAATAAAAGTTGAAACTTTCAGAATCGACTATCTGATAAGAGCCTCAGAAGTTGAAAAGTTGAGTTTACAGCCATTAAGCGTAGGACTGTTCCAGGGTTGCTTTGGAGTTGTTTACAGGGTCTTATGAGGTTGAAGGGTTACTTGGAGGATCATGGGACTTAGTAAGTAAGGTTATAAGTACCTTAATTGGGGTTATAAGTAATATAAGTATGGTTGCCGTATTTATACCCCCAGTTACTCAAGTCCCATGACCCTCTAAAGTAGGGTTTCGGGTTTGGGGGATAGGGGTTTTGGGCCTCGGATTCCCTGCAAGTCGTCTGTCCTTCGAATTCCATATCGTCTTTCTGAAATCGAAAAAACTTCGTGCTTTTTGTTGGTGCTTGTGTTTTTTTGGGGGGAGGCCTATACGGGTTCCACATAAGGGGCTGCAAGCTGAGTCCAGGGTTTAGGACTTGGGTCTGGGGTTGGGTGTAAGCTTGGAGGTTTTAGGCTTCGGCGGTGTCAGGTCTACCTGGGCCACCATGCCCAAAAACGTAGGAGGTCGTGGTCCTCCAAGTAGTACGACCCCCCCTCCCGCCCACCAACCCTAAACGCTAAACCCCTGATCCCTAAATCTCACTGGCCCAAAAATCCAAGGAAATGAAAGTTGAAACTTTCAGGATCGACTACCTTATAAGGGCTACAGGTAGGGCCTTAAAACGTCAGGTAAGAGGGCTTCAGAATTGCGCGAGATTAGGGTTAAGGTTTACCGTATGGTCTGAAGTTTTGGCAATTAGGGTGCTGGTCCTGGTTCTTTACGGGCTTGGTGAGCTTGGGTCCAAGCACCAAATATTCATCATCTACGCCCCGGAAACCTGGCTGCTCATGACCTATACAATTCTGTAAACCGCTTCTACAAGCCTGACTGAACCCTTGTTGGAATCCTTAAACTTTATATTTAGGGACTTTGGTCCCTGAGGGTTACCCAAAGGCTCTATGTACCTTTATAGTAGATACTTAGGCCTTAAAGGGGTCCCTATATAGGTACTTTAAGGGCTAAGTATATACTATATGGGTACATGGAGCCTTAGGGTTAAGCTGCGGCACCACATCTCCACGCTGATGGGCTTCTGCACTCCGCGCTCCACTTCCTTAAACTCAGGATTGATGTCACCGGAGACTCCGAGACCCGCTTACCCCAAGGGTCCATGTATCCAAGGACTACCTGTGGATCCCAAAACCTACCGTTTTAAGGGTTCTACCCTCTAATTCAGGGGTCATAACCTACTATTTTGTGGGGTTTGGGGCCGAAAACTATACAGGTACATGGGCTTTCAGGCCTTTCTAGTTGGAGAATATGATGCAAAGGACAGGCTTTTGCTTGACGAATAGTGCAGCTTCATAGAGGGTACTGTATATTCCAGAATGTACCCGAATGTACCCCCAGGCCCTATTCTATATAAGTGGTAAGGCCCCGATATTGGACAGAGTAGCTGCGCCGTTACTAGTACCTGAACCCGAAACCCCAAACCCTGAAGCCTAAACCCTTAACCCTAAACCGGGCTACTTGGAGCTCCAGGACGTGCCTCTGTCTTCAGACAGAAAGGCATGCTTTAAGAAGTTTAGGGTGTAGGATGTCATGTTTTGAGTTTAGGGGTTTATGGGTTTAGGGTTCAGTAGGGTTCAGCGAACTTTTTCAAGGTTCAAGGCTTTGGGTTTAAGGACATCGAACACATAGCCGACTATGCGCAGTAACTTCAACTCTATAAGACACTCTACCACGTCAACTGGCTGGTGAGATATGAGTATCAGCTGAGTATCAGAAAATGAAAGGACGCCACCATAGATAGAAAACAGCTGAGTCCCTTCCTCATCCTATAGAAATATCCCATAGATTTGGGAGTTTCCGAAAATAGGGACCCTAATATAGTACCCTAAATAGTAGGATCCTTATTATAAGGACCCCCAAATAAGGTACCCCTAATTTTCGGAAACTCCCATTTGGAGCACACCCCACGTTCTTTGGTCGGCCCGGTGCCTTTGGGTTCTGTAGGGATTCAAAGGTTCCTAAAAAGTGGTTCATATTCCTTCTATCGTATAGGAATTCGGCCATAATCGTGTAGGCTTCAGGGTTTAGGGTTCGGGACGTACGGTTCCTAGACTCCAAAGCCTTCATTGGAAGGGCTGCAAGTTCTTGGAGAGTTTCTGGAGAAGCCCTGAACCCTTAACTCCTGCACCCTAAAGCCTAAGATCCTAAACCCCTGCACCCTTAACCCTAAAGCCCTGAACCCCCAAAGCTCTCAACCCTTCGGAACCCTAAGCCCCGAGTCTCAACCACAGCCGGGTAATCTCAGATCTGCCTGCCACAACTTGGCTGACTTCTGAACCCCTCCTAAAAGTTAAACTGTTAGCCTCCTTATTATAGTTCATATAGAAATCCAAAATCTAAAAGTTAAAGTCCAAAGAGCCAACCAGAAGAACGCCAAGTTAAGATACATCCCTTAACCCCAATTAATTAACCCTAAGACTCCAAATAGTCCAAAGTAGGTACCACGTCTAGACTTGAAGCCCAACAGTAGGTACCATTTCTAGCCTTGGAGTCTCACGGTAAGGAACATGTCTTAAATCATAATCAGGATCCCTGTTTCAATTTTCCCTAGAGGGTCCATATACACTACTATTATGGAATTAGCCCCTAAAAGACTATCCCCATTCTGGTTTTGGGGACCTCATTCCATAATAGTAGTGTATATGGACCCTCTGGGTTGCTTAGCTAAGGGGTTTGGAGTCTGCCAGGAGAAGAGTAACCTCAGATCTTCCTAAACCCCATAAATCCTAAGCCCTAGGCCCTAAATCCTATATCCTAAACCCTATAAACCCCAACCCCCTGAACTTCTAAACCCTAACTCCTAAACCCTAAGCCCTATTCACCGCAACCCCCTAAACTTCTACGCCCTAAACCCTAAGCCCGAATCCCATATTCAATAATTAACGAATATGCCTGAGCCGGGAACCTCATGAGTGAGCTTGAAGTCGGAGATGGACTGGCAGTACCTAGAGGTTAGGGTTCCTTTCAGGGATCCACATGGCTCCTCTAAGGGGCCCTTTAGGGGTTCCTTTAAGGGATTAGAGGGTTTAGGGTTTAGCGATGATAGGTGCCTCAAGCTCAATACCTTGAGGGTCCAAGCATCCAAATTGTAGGGTTTTGGGCCAAAAAGCCAAACAGTGTATGGAATTGGGACCTGAGCCATACTAATTGCAACCTTCTCATCATAGGGTTTAACAGAGCTTACGAGGGTTTCAATGGACATTAAGAGGGTTTAACCGGGTTCAATAGAGTTGAAGGGTACAGGGCAATTAGGGGGCCTGTTTGAAAGCTTGGATGGTTGGGATTAAGCCCGGCGGATTTCCTAAGCCCTAAACCGTAAATGAAAAGGTTTTTGGGTTTAGAGTTTACCCAAAGGCTCCATGTGACTTTATAGTAGATACTTAAGCCTGAAAGGGATCCCCATATAGGTACTTTAAGGCCTAAGTATATACTATTATATAGGGTATGGTTTATATTACTAGTATCCCCATAATAAAACCCAGTATATACAGCCACCAATATTCAGAAGGAGGCCTATCTACACTCACCAAAACGGTAATACAAACCCTACTTCATATAGGTACATGGAGCCTTAGGGTTAGAGATTAGATTACGCTTCACCCTAAACCTCAAACTCTGGGATCTAGGGGATCAGGGATGACCCCAAACCCGAAACTGCAGGGTTTGGCTTGCGGTTGAGGGATCTGGGACGTTGGGAGTTGAGGCTGTCGCAGATTTTTAGTTTAGAGGTTTAGGGTGTGGGGTTTAGGGGCGCTAGTTAAGGGTGTAGTGTGCGGACGAATAAAGTAGAACCTTCAATTTAGCACCGTATGTTGAAACCACCAATGCGTCCATTTCTACATTTTGCCAGAAGTCATGTTACTGGGCGTTGTGAATTTCTCTGATTTGGATAGGGCCAATAGGGCCTATCCCTCCTACGACTACCCCAAGGACCCCAAGGATCTACGCGCTCAAATGAACAGTATTTGATCCTGAAAGCGCCTGAAGCACATATACAGCAAGCCCTTTAAGGTCTAAGATATTCGCGTTAATGAGTACATAGGAGGGGCGGTACCTTGCTGGGTGTATATCCGCTTGGCGGTCACGGGCAAGCCCGAGACCGCAAGGCATACGCCCCGAAGGCTCCAAGGAAGGCTTGGGGTTGATAATTCAGCTTCGTGAGTTTAGGGTTTAGGGGTTTAGGGTTCAGCTTCTTGAGTTTAGGGTTTAGGGGTTTAGGGTTTAGGGTTGATAATTCAGCTTCTTGAGTTTAGGGTTTAGGGTTTAGGGTTTAGGACTGGTCACCATTGACGTAGGTTAATAACTTCAGCACCATGTTCGGACACCTAACCAAGATGCAGGTACCTATTAACAAACTGCTCAACCCTGAGACAGAACATGATTGCACAGAAAAACTGGTCACAGCCACTGTCGTATCAACTCAGGAGCCGCCCTTCAGAGGGGGCTTGACTCGGCTGGACACCAGGATGCCTCGCCAGCCATCAACTCTCATCCCCTCACGGCTGCATGTTTTGTCTCGAAGGCAAAGCCTCGTCAATCCTTGCTGGGAAATTGCCCTTCCCACAGTGCCTCGAGCGACCAGACCAATACACTAAAGAAGTCATTGCTCATGTCTGGGTCTCAGTACTTGTTCCAACAAGCCAAGATGTTGAGCTGACTTGGCCTTCGTGCCGAAAGACCAACTGCTCGGCAGAAGCGATGGCCAGGTAAATATGACGGCAAAGGTCGTCCAGATCTTGGCTTTGCCGAGGACGGGGGGTCTCGCCCCCGTGTAAAGCCAAGGGGATGATGCGGCCCAAAGCGGCCTAGGGCCACCTTAGGGTTTAGGGCTTAGGGCTTCAGGGTCTTACGGTTTAGGGTTTAGGGTAACAGGGCATGCCCTTGCCACTGTGGCACTTCTTTCCTTTGGCTGTCTGCCAGCAGCGATCAAGGTACACCTCAACATTGAGGACGCAAAACCCCGTAATCAACACCCTGTTCCATCCTATCCAACACAAGTACAAGCCCACAGACACGAATATTATCCAACACATGTTTGATGACCTCTGGGGTCATATTGCACAGAAATCTCCAGGAAATCATATATGAACCCTGCTGAAAGCCCTACAAACCGCAAAACACCCTAAGGAAGAACACCCAGAAGAGGAGATCTCAACCCAAAACCCTCAACCCGGAACCCTAAACCCTAAATCCTGCACCCTAAACCCTAACCCCCCTAAACCCTAAACCCTAGCCCCCCTTTAAACCCTGAACCCTAACCCGCTTAAACTCCAAACCTTAACTCCGCTAAACCCTGAACCCTAAACCCTAAATCCTGCACCCCAAACCTTTAACTTTCCTAAAGGGTCCATATACACTACTATTATGGAATTAGCCTTAGCCCCTAAAAAGACCATCCCCATTATGGTTTTGGGGACCTAATTCCATAGTAGCAGTGTAGAAGGACCCTCTGGGTGTTAATCGAGCGCACGAACCTCGACCTCCCAAACCTGGTGTTGTTTCGGCACTTGGGAGTATGGCTTGGGGCTTGTAGGGTTTAGGGCTTTACGGTTTAGGGTCTAGGATTCTAAGGTTCAGTTCTCGGATAAAAAACTTACTTATTCGTTTCCTGGGGCCTCCCTGTTTAAGGCGAAGGGTTTGGCGTTTGGGGCTTAGGGTTTGGTGTTTAGGGTTTACCTAAACCCTAAACCTTTTCCTCGGGGCACTACATGTTGGCATTTCAGACTTGGGAGTACACAGTAATTACGAGACCCCCCAACTGGTTAAAGGTTACGCGCTTTACCACTTGAAAAGCCACAACCTATTTTTTGTATGTCTTTTTGTATAAACCCGTGTTCGGGGTTTAGCTTCTTTCGTTCAGCAGCTATGGTTTAGGTAAAGGTGTGGGGTGCATCTTTAGTTTTTTGCTGATGGTTTGGAGTTTAGGAAGTTTGGGGTAGAAAGCTTGGGTCTTTGGGTTTAGGATTTCAATTCTGAGGTTGCTTTGGGAAGCTCATGGTCTAGGGTTGCTCAGAGAAGCAACAACCTAGAGGGTCCATATACATTACTATTATGGAATTAGCCCCTAAAAGACCATCCCCATTATGGTTTTGGGGACCTAATTCCATAATAGTAGTGTATATGGACCCTCTGGGTAACTTTCACACCAAGGAACCAACAACGGCGGCAAATGCAAATGCAACAGAGCCACTGAAAGATCTCCCGAGCAGTGAGCACCTCCGTTTCGCAGGAACGCATTTGCCCTTCCTTAACTACCAAAGCCTGTTTTTTTTTTTTTTTTTTTGTGCAGGTTCCCTGTAAGGTGTATATGAGGGTGTCCAACAAGAGCCTGCAAAAAGTAGGTTGTGGTGTTGCAGCAAGGGCCAGATATCCAACTCCTTTCTCAGGACGACCGGAACCGCGCCCCTTTCTGAGCAGCCGGTCTTCTGCAGCTCCTTCGTTCGAAGCCCATGTTAGCTGCCTCTGTACAGGACAGAAACGAGCAAAAGCGATCCCATTTGTAGGGACGCTCCCACAGCGTTCCTGCTGTGGCATGTTACCTCAAGCTGTAGAGGCCCAAGTCGGGCCTCAAACCCACACCCAAACTCCAAAACCCTAAACTTAATACCCAACCCAAACTCGAAAGCCTAAAGCCCTACTTAGAGGTTCATGGGACTGAGTAACTAGGGTTATATTTCAGGTAACTACACTTATATGTACTTATAACCCCAATTAGGGTACTTAAAACTGTACTTACTAAGTCCCATGAACCTCCAAGTAGCCCTAGCCCAATACCCGAAACCTTAAGCAGGTCGCAGGACATCCGCGTACTTGAAGCTCTCGGAGCCCTTCGTCTGAGCCCAGATGAGTTTCAGCGAACCGAGCTGCTCCATTTTGCCGTAAACCTCCTGTCTCCTCTTGTCCTTCAGGGCTTAGGGTTTAGGGGTTTAGGGTTTATAGGATTTAGGTTTAGGGCCAAGAGTTTCGGTTCAGGGTTTAGGTTGAGGGTGTGGGTTGAGGATGTAGGTTCAGGGCTTAGGTTTTAACCCTAAGGCTCCATGTACCCATATAGTACACACTTAGGCCTTAAAGTACCTTCATAGGAACCCCTTTAAGGCTTAAGTATCTACTAAACAGGCACATGGAGCCTTTGGGTAATAGGCTGCAATCTTTAGGGTTAGGGCTTACGGGGGCAAGGGATTCGTATCTAGGGTTGACGGGTATGGTTTTTGGACTTAGGGTGTGATTTGCCTAGAGATTAAACCCTAAACCCTAAAACCCTAAACCCTAAAACTTAGGGATAAGAGGGGTTTAGGGTTTGGGGTTGAGGGTTTAGGGTTTAGGCCCTAACCACCTAGACCCTAGACCCGAAACCCCAAAACCCTAAAGCCCTGGAACCCCAAACCCTAAAACCTTGGAGTTTCGGCTCCGGGCATGTCCTTCAAGAGCAGGATTTCATCGTTGCAGCAATCGATGCTGGAGTACCACTGTGGCAACCTCGGTTTGGTTTAGGGTTTAGGGTTTAGGGTTGAGGGTTGAGGGTTGAGGGTTTAGGGTTGAGGGTTGAGGGTTGAGGGTCTAGGAAAGGTAGGCAGCCGTCTTTCCTACTAGATCGGTTTCACAAAAAAGCTCTGAACAAAAGCTGTAAGCGTGTACTAATGAAGGACCCAGTACACCACCCTATGGCACCGGTATACCACTCTCCAGAAACACCTTAATCAAACCTTACGATTTACACTAAAACCCCAAACACTGAACCCTAAGCCCGAAACCCTGAACCTAAACAAAAAATGTCCCAACGGCCGACCCAGCAACTTGGTGTGACACAAAGGGACCTCCACTTGCGAATCCTGGGTTCTTGTTAAGGAACTGAATATACCCCAGGTTCCTTCCTAGAGGCTCATACCCTATCCCTCTGTTTTAGGATACCTAGTTTTATGGTTAGGAACTGTTGTATTCCAAAACTGATACCCTAAAACAGGGGTAGGGTATGAGCCTACAGGTTAATAATAGTGACCCTTAGGGGGGTAGGGGGAGGCCTTAATGCCCAAAAAGGACCTAATAAGGGCTATTTAAGGAAGTATAGTCCCCTACCCCCCTGAGGCTCCCTATGACTTGACAAGAACCCAGAATCCTTTGAGCTGCTCGACTCACTTTGGGTGTCGGTCTCCACTGGCACCACCTGGGTTTGCAGCTGTAGGCTCCCGAAAGTTATGTATCGGAATAGATACCTGGGTTTAGGGTTTAGGGCGTCGGGGCCTTCAGAACCTAGAATAGGCCTTTGGGGTACTCTGTACCATAGTTATAATAAGGAACCCTAGGGAAGAATGCTGATAACCATTTAGGTAACAGACCATAATGCACACGGTACCTCTAAAAGAACATAAGATGCGGCATAAACATATAATACATAAGACGTGGCTTATATGTTTGCCACTTAGCCACTGTTGCAGGACTGAACTGGGCCGGAACTGCCCCAGCTTGGCTTTTGGGCTTCGTGTCGTCCTCCCATGCAGTGCGCACCCGAGCTGGACGGCGACTTTTGCCTGTCCTGGGTGGCAATGATGAGCGGTAGCATCGCGGCTCGAAACGCACAGGTCCCGTGTTCCAGTAGCTCCGCGGCCAAACTGTTTCCAAATACCTTTTTGTCCGCTTCTTGCCTAGGTTCCTCAGTATCCCCCTAAATCCTAATATCCAGTTTTAAAAAAGAAGACCCCCAAACTAAACGATATCTAAAAAGGGCAAAAGGGCAAAAGGGTAAAACCCTAAACACCCTAAACACCCTAACCCTAAACATCCCTAAACCCTAGAACTCAGGAACCTAGTTGCCCCAAGCAGGAGCACTTGACTTGTCGGGCTGCCTCGCCTCCATAAAGAAACAGTTTGCTACCCAGATCTGCGCAAATGCCTTACTTAAGGAGCATACCCTTAAATTACTCACTGGCCCAAAATCGAAGGAAATTAACGCTGAAACTTTCAGAACCGACTACCTTATAAGAGCCCCTAAAGTTCAAAAGTTGAGTTTACAGCCATTAAGTAAACCAGATTAGGGCACTTGCAATATTTTTTTCAGGTATACTCTTCAACTAATACGAGGATATTGGAAGATCTGGGTATGTGCCTTTGTGGTGGTGGTGGGGGGGGNGGGGGGACTCTTCGAGCCGAAAAAGACCTTCATCGCAGCTGGGCTGTTCGTCTCTCCCTAAGGCTCCACGTGCCTTAAAGGCGTTCCTTTAAAGGGTTCTATAGGGTTTAGAGTTTAGGGTATAAGGCTCCAGGGTACCCATATAGTATATACTTAGGCCTTAAAGTACCTATATAGGGACCCCTTTAAGGCTTTAGTATCTACTACAAAGGTACATGGAGCCTTTGGGTCTGTTGCCTTGCCTTGTGATTACAGGCCTGAAAAGCAGAGACAGACCGTCTTGGTACCCAAAAGCATCCCAAAAGACCTGTGGATCCGAAAACCCTACTGTTAGAAGGGTTAGGCTCTGCAATTAAGGGGTGAGAGCCTACTATTTCGTAGGGTCTGGAGCTACAGGTAATCTTTCCCGTCGTCAAGTGGGAACATCCACAGGTTTCGGTCACCAGCTGGGAGTCCTAAACGTCCTCGCATGCGGTTGTTACAATACTTACATACAGGTTGAGGGGACTTAGTAACTAAGGTTGTAGATCAGGTAGCTGCACATATAATTACTTGCAGCCCCAGTTAATCAACATATAACTGTACTTAACAAGTCCCACGAACCTCCAAGCAGGCACCTCAGAAACCTAGCACACTCCCCGCGTCAAAAGTTAAAAGATGATGTGCGAAAGGCTGCCAAGATATCTCTCTTCCGTTTAGGGCCAACTGCACCGACAGTAGGACCCTTTGTGAAGCCTGTTAGTGGGATCCTTACAGAACCTGATCGTGGCACCCTTATCGAAACCTTATCGTCGGACCCTCAATCAAACGCTATGGCTAGGGCTCCAGGCATACAAACACCACCTACTTTGGGGTGAAAAGGCTTTGAATGGTAGCTACTTTCCCTAAGGCTCCAAGCGACCTAATAATAATTAGGTACTTGGGTTCAGGATAGTAGTTTTGTGGGTTGAGAGTGTACGGGTAGTTGTGGTAGTTGTCAAAATTATGGTCCCTTTTGGGGTCCTTATTATAATACGGCACCTAATATTTAGGGTACCCAAAAGGGGACAATAAATTTTGACAACTACGCATATGATTGTTAGGCACTTGGACACTCAGGGTCTGAGCTATTTGGGGCCCCAGCGTTGTTCTGCGAGCCTTGGGTTTAGGCGGTTTAGGGTTTAGGGTAAACCCTAAACCCTAAACCCTAGGGTCTTTACCTGAACCTTCAACATTACGAAAAGCTACAAAGACTCCCTCAATCCTTACAGCCGAAACCCCAGGCCCCCTATAGAATCCTCAAAGATCTCTTAAACGAGCGCTTATAGAACCGCTCTTCTTCAACAACCGGGCCCCCAAAAGTTCAAACTTTCTAAGAAAGAGCTAATATATAAGGCCAAAAAGTTAAAGTTCCCCCGTTCACTATCTAAGGAACCCCATCCCCAAAACCTGTGAAGATGCTCATCCAAGTCGCAAAAACACCTTAACTGCTCTGCTATTGTGACCTCTACACCTGTCTATGTGTGGCCCACGTGAGTAACGGATCCGAAGGGTCCATGTGCTCAGATATAGCTTTTATGCTGACCTTTGACGTTGGCGTGGTTCCCAGATAAGTACTTCATTAGAAAGGGATACAGAAGCGAGGGTACCTAATTGGAGGGTGATCATGCAATTTTGTTGAGCCTAGTTTACCTAGTTTATCCCATGATTGTAGCAGACCTCGCAGCACTACGAGTGCTGCTGAAAACAAGAGCGAAGTCTTTTCGGGTTTAGGCTTTCGGCTTCAGGCTCGGAAAATCAAAACATGGTTCTCATGAGCGCCGTATGTGTGCCGCAACTTAAACCGAAAGATCCCTGTACCAAGAGGGTCCATATACACTACTATTATGGAATTGGATCCCAAAAGCCATAATGGGGATGGTCTTTTGGGACCTAATTCCATAGTGGTAGTATATGTGGACCCTCTGGGGTACTAGCCACTAGTCCACCACAGCGGGATGGCTGAGTCAATAGACATGTCTTCGTGCAGCAGAAGTGACCAACTGGCCGCTGAGCGCTTGTAGTCATGGTGGAATGATGAATGACAGGTTCAGTCTCTGTTCAGGCTCTAGAGCTTCGAAACAGAGTTCAGGGTAAGTGATGGTTTGGAAAAAAGATGAACTATGGGTTCTGGGATTCAGTTAGGGTTCAGGGTACATAATTACGGCCTTGGACCCCAGAAGCCGTCAAAACCCTTAAACCCCGTGAGTTCAAAAGCCATCGGATAGGCCATCGATAGCCAAATACAACCAGGTTCAAACAAGGCTCCTTTAAGCCCTAAACCCTGAACCCTAAACCCCCTAAACCCTAAACCCTATACCCTAAACCCTAAACCCCCTAAACCCTAAACCCTATACCCTAAACCCTAAACCCCAAGGCTCCAAGCTCCTTCCTATACTTTAATGACAGGGAGCTCCTAAGGGCTCCAGAAGGGTTCGGTACTAAGGCTTTCCAGGGGGGGGGGGGGGGGGGGGGGGCGGGATTTGGAAGATTTTGTCAAAGCCCCACCACACAGCCCACCCGGGATAATCACCGGGCTTTTGCACACGGGCCTTACTCATTCTCTCTATCATTNGGGGGGGGCGGGGGGGGCTAGATTCAGCAGATTTTGTCAATGCCACAGCCTCAGCTGATCCGGTGAAGAATCGAGGCGATTTAGATGAGGACTCTAGTATTATATCTCTAACATTCTGAACTACTGTCGCCATCGCTGTCAGCATCACCCCAGGTCACGACCGATCCATCGCCAAGAATGGCAGCAAAAGCACGCATAGAGGCTTGGATCTGCTGCACATTCTGCAGCTGAGCCTGCACAGAACTACTGTCGCCACCACAGTGAGAACGTCCCCATGTCACGACGGATCTGTCGCCGAGGATGGCAGCAAAAGCGCTGTCAGTGGCTTGGATCTGCTGCACTGTCTTCAGCTGATCCTGCACAGCAGTACTGTCACCACCAAAGCGTTCGTCACCCCAGGTCACGACGGATCCATCGCCGAGAACAGCAGCAAATGAACCGTGAGTGGCTTGGATCTGCTGCACATTCTTCACCTGATGCTGCACCGCACTACCGTCACAACCCTGACCAGCATCGTCCCAGGCCACGATGGACCCGTCGCCAAGAATGGCAGCAAAAGCGTAGGCAGTGGTTTGGATCTGCTGCACGTTCAGCTGATCGTGCACAGCACTACTGTCACCACCGGTGTAAGCATCGCCCAGGTAACGACGGATCCGTCGACTCGAACTGCAGCAAAAGCGCTGGTAAAAACGTCCGTTGTGGCCTGGATCTGCTGCACGTTCTTCAGCTGATCCTGCACAGCACTACTGTCACCGCCGTACTTAGCATCACCCCAGGTCACGACGGATCCATCGGTCTATCGGCGAGAATGGCAGCAAAAGCATTGAAAGATGATCGGACCTGTAGAACAGTCTTCAGCTTAACCTGCGCGGCACGACTGTCACCACCAAAGTGTTCATCACCCCAGGGCACGACAGATCCGTCACAAAGAAGGTCAGCAAAAGCACTTGCATAGGCTTGGATCTGCTGCACACTCTTCAGCTGAGCCCGCACAGCACTACTGTCGCCACCGGAGGAAGCATGACCCCAGGTAACGACCGATCCATCAACAAGAATGGCAGCGAATGCATCACGCGTAGCTTGGATCTGATGCACGTTTTTCAGCTGAGCCTGCACAGCCCTACTGTCAGCACCGGCATTCAGCATCACCCCAGGTCACGACGCATCCATCGCCAAGAGCGGCACCGGTGTTGATCTGCTGCACGTTAGTCAGCCGATGCTGCACAGCTCTACTGACACTGCCGCGGCGTTCTTTACCCCAGGTAACGACGGATCCGTCGCCAAGAATGGCAGCAAAAACGCAGGAACTCGGTTGATGTGCAAGGTCAAGGAGTCTCCATCCTGGATCACGGTAATCATGATGCATACGCCTTCGCCTAGCACGGTTCCAGATGAGTCCAGCAGACGCCCTCTTCGGACTCCAAGTGCAAGTTGTGCTTGCATTTTCAAAGTTCCCACATCTTCATCCAATCGGCTTGGATGGTAGCCGTCTTACCGCTGAGCAGTCTGACCGAAGCTGTAGTCGACATCTTGCACGCCGCAAGGTTTCGAAACAGAGAGATCTTCAACCAAATACTGGTACTATCATCTAGACTTTGATTGAGATGGTTACGTAAATGAAGGTACACCCTGGGATTTTCGAATCCAGAAGCCCACCCGCAAACCTTACTAAGGTTTGGGGGTGGGCTTAGGGCTTAGGGCTCCACTGGTTATGTACTGCATTGTTTTCGTTTAAGTATAAGTTTGGAACATGTGGTGGTGATTCACCTAACCCCTAGAAACCCTAAACACTGGACCCTAAACCCTAATCCCTAAAACCCTAAACACCAGACCCTAAACCCTAAACCCTAAAACCCTAAACACTAGACCCTAAACCCTAAACCCTAAAACCCTAAACACTAGACCCTAAACCCTAAACCCTAAAACCCTAAACACTAGACCCCTAAACCCTAAGCCACTCAGCTCTGAGAGCCAACACTGCTCGGGTCTTTGACCGGGATTAGACGGTTAGACTCCGGGTTTAGGGTTTAGGGTCTGTATAACTAACCCTACCCTAGGACTCCAAGGACTCAGATATTAAGGCTTTTGGGCCCACAGACCATTCTATATAAGGCTTTTGGGCTATTTTGAGGCCCAGGGCTATGGATCCATGTATCCATTTAGTATATGCTTGGGCCCTAAAGTACCTAAATAGGGACTACATTAAGGCCCAAATATATACTATATGAGCACATGCACCCTCAGGGTAAGGGGTCATCACCTACTAATTCGTAGCGTTGGGGGCTTCAGGGAAACCCTAAAGCTTGCGCCTAAACCCTCCAACGCCGTTGCTGGGGGAGCTGTCGGATGTGTCGGTGTCTGCTCTTGCTTTAAATTTGCGAGTAGTTGTACACGCTGATAGATCCCAAACGTTAAAACCTGAACAAGCCCCCTCAAGCCGAAACCCTGTGTCCATCACGCCTCGAAACGAGAGAGATAGTTCGGATCTACGTTGATGATGGCTTCAAGCCTCTGCGCGAGCAGGTCGTTTCTCGACAGAATTCCCAAAGCTTTGCAACATCTCAAGCCCTAAACCCTAAACCCCTAAACCCTGTAGATCCCGTATAGATCCTTTAAAGGAACCCTAGGTAGATCCCTCTAAGGGAACCCTGGTAAGTCTAAGCTCCGGGGCCCCACTACACTGACGATTCTCGCATTTTCCAGAGACCTTGACGACCTCAACTAAACAATCTCTAAACCCTACCCCAAGGGTCCAAAGGACCCAATAATTAGGTACTCGGGTTTAGGATAGTAGTTACGTAGGTTAGGATTTTGGAGAGTATATGATTATTGGGTACTTGGACCCTTGGGGCTAAACCCTACCTAGGGTTCCTTTAAAGGATCCATAATTTACAAGGGGTCTACAGGGCTTAGAGGTTTAGGGGTTAAGGGTTTAGGGACCTCAACTAAACAATCTACCTAGGGTTCCTTTAAGGGATCTATAATTTATAACCTACCTTTGGTTAGTAGGGAATGGAAGACTGGTAGTAAGAGTAGTAATAATTGTACCCCATTCCTCCATTCCCTACTAACCAAAGGTAAGATAAGGGTCTACAGGGCTTAGGGGTTTAGGGTTTAGGGAATGCTGGAGACGTAGTCGTAGGAGAGTCGTAGTCCCTATGGGTCCATGTATCCAAATAGTATATACGCTGGCCTCAAAGTTTTCCCTATTTAGGTACTTTGAAGCCTATATATATATATACACATAATTATACTGTTTGAGTACATGGACCCATAGGGAGTGGTGGTGGTAGTAGTAGTAGTAGTAGTAGTAGCAGTACTGCTAGTAGTAGTTTTAGTAGTAGTAGTAGTAGTAGCAGTATGAGCAGCACTTGTTGTGGTAGTAGTAGCAGTAGCAGAAAAGATTCGACTGCGACGAGCAGTAATCGGACACATGTATATACGCACCGATGCCTGTTCTCCCAGAGAGCCCGACACACTCTCCAGGAACAAACCTAAATTTTGGATAGGGTGCATCACTTACCTGTATAACGGGCATGGGGTTCACTAGCTCCGCGACGAAGGCTAAACTGTAAAAGGACGCTTATAGAACCTTCAAAAGCCCAAATAAAATCCTCGAACAAGCCTGCACATGCCACTCGCTCTGCACTCGTTTTCGAAAACCTTTGAAGGAATCCTTGAAAAATCCTTACAAGGAGCCTAAACCCAAACCCCTAAACCCCTAAACCCTAAACCCCTAAACCGTAGTAAACCCCTAAACCATAAACCCTAAACCCCTAAACCATAAACCCCTAACCCCTAAACCCCTAACTCCTAAACCCTAATTCTTAAACCTTTAAGGAGCCTTACCACTCCGAGCCGCGGATTCTCCACCGGCTTTGCGTGGGAGAGCCGAAAGCGCTTCGGTTCGTCCTGGAAGAGGTCCTGATGGTTTGGGTTTAGGGGTTTAGGGCAGTCTAGGGTACAGGGGTCTACGTTTATAGGGTTTAGGGTTTAAGGGTTCGGGGTTTAGGGGATTAGGATTTAGGGTTTTGGGGTTTTAAGGATTTGGCTTCTTGTTGGGGTTTAGGGTGAAGGACTCAGGAGATAAAGATGATTGGAGTGTTTGGTTCTCTTTGTTCAGGGTTCAGGGCTCAGGCTTTAGGGTGTTCAGTTCAGATGTAAGGTTTAGGGCTTAGGGCTTAGGGCTTAGGGTTTAGGGTTTAGGGTTTAAGGTTTAGGGTTTAGGGCTTAGGGTTTAGGGTAAGGCCTTTGGCGTTCGGGGCTTTTAAGGTCCAGCATTTAGGGTTCGTGGCTCAAGGCTCAAGGAAGGAATTAACGCTCTCAGAGACCCCAATATCCCATAATTTTAGGAATCTACCCTAAATCATATTAGGGATGCTATTCTAGTTTAGGGATTCCTTAATCAAGGGATATTGGAGTCCCCTACTTGGAGGCCCTTTTGACTTAGTAAGTCTACTTAGTATCCCCTAGAAACCCTATTATAATCCCCCATAACCTACCTTACTAACCCTACTTACTAAGTCAAAAGGGCCTCCAAGTAACCTCTAAACCCTCGAGATCCCTTATAGATCCCTTAATGGAACCCATGGTACATCCCTTGAAAGGAACCCTAGGTAGATCCCTTGAGTCTATGATAGGGCCCCAAAAAGTACATAAGCAAAAACGAGGATAGGGATATGGGACCCCCTGATAATGAAGCCCATTATAAGGTAGGGATATCCCTATAAAATGCTTATGCTTATGTGCTTTTTGGGTCCCTAACTATGAGCTCTCTTGTATCGGCTTGAGGGCTACGGCTACGCAGGCTCACGAAACCCTGGGGGTGCCTTTACGGGTTTCTTTTTCCGAGTTCCTTTTTGGGCTCCGCTGAGGGTTCCTCCAAAGGTTTAGGGTTGGTTTAGGGCTTGTGAAATGGGCTTAGGCTGCAGAAGCAGCCGAACAAGATAGGAACCCTTGCCAGGAAGACCCTGAAAACCCCGAACTGTAAATCCCAAATGACTTCGACACCAAACCCTGAACTTTTGAACCTAAATAATGTGAACCTATACTCGACTCTAACCCCAAACGCAACCCCAGTTAGGCGAGCAGCGGGGTCTACAGCGTCATCATCGATCGAGTAGCGCTCCAAAAACAGCGCAAAGGGCAATGCCACCGGATCCTGGGGGCTTGGGCCCAAAGCCTCCATGTACCTTTATCGTAGATACTTAAGCCTTGAAGGGGTCCCTATATAGGTACTTTAAGGCCGAAGTATATATTATATGGGTACATGGATCGTGAAGGCTTGGGGTTCAGGCTTTAGGGTTTCGGGTTTAGGGTAGTTCACGCTCATGCAGCTCAAATGCGAATATGCTCTGACATTTCGCCCGTGTTGCGCTATGTGCATAACATGAACATACTGTAATAAAATACAATACAGTACAGTATCATATAATCAAAAGAAAAATATACATATACATATACATATACACATTCATATACATATACAACATATGCATATATTACATACACACATGTAAATATACATATACATATGCACATATGTGCATATATATATGGTTATATCTTTATATATATTTAACTTTTCACCTTTGTTTATATATATATATATGCGAATTTATACTTTTATTCATATTTATGATTGTAGTCGTACTCCTATTCAACTTCAGATATATATATATAGTTGTTTAATTTCTGGATTATTATGATTGCATGCAGGATACACATATCGATATGATGTATGTGCATACCACATATATGTATAAGTGTATAACACACACATATGTATATATAAAAACATACATATATATATATATATATGTATCGTATATTGCAAACATAGGCACCTACATATGTATATATATATATATGTGTGTGTGGCACAAACACACACATATATACACATCGTTCATGTCTGAGGGGTATAAAGCATGTATGTTTGTATGTGTGTATACATACATATATATATATATATCGTATATGATCCCGGTTCGGCCGCCTCCCCCCCTCCTGTGGTTCGGTGCGGTTCAGGGTTTGGGTCTGCCTGGAGTGGCTCCAGTCCGGCCCTGTGGCGTGGTGTGGTTCGCAGTTTGGGTCCCCCTCTGATGTTTGGCATATCATTATCACCCTATCATCAGTATCATCATCATCATCATCATCAGTGGTTCGGTTTTTGGGTTGGCTTCGGGGGTGCCTCCTGCCCTGCCCTGTGGTGTGGCGTGGTTCAGCGTTTGGGTCCACTTGCGGCCCCCGCATTCCCCTACTCTGATGTGGTGCGCTCCCCTACTTACAGGATCATGGGACCTAGTAACTAGTAACTAGGGCTATAAGTAAGCTAACAATGCGGATAATAATAAACCCAGCTGAGGTATTCCTTACTTACTATAAGTCCCATGATCCTCCAACTATCGGGCCTAAACGCACAACCCGAAACATTGTAAAGCCGCGCAGTGAATAATAATAACACTGAGCTCCAAAACCTCCGAAACCAATGTCTTCAGTTTTTGAGCGCCCCAAATCCGGAGAAATCCTCCAAATGACTGGATTGCCTTGGAGGCTGGTCACCTGTAGCGGCCCTAAACCCTGGAAACCTTGAACCGATATACACCCTATACTATACCCTATAACCCTAAACCCTATAACCCTGAACCCAATAACTTATAACCCTATAATCCTATAACCCCAGACCCTGAATCGTACAACCCCACTCAACCCTGAACCCTATTTCCTGTATGTAACCCTTGATCCCACTGAGAGGCCATACATGGTCGATGCCTAGAGGCGAAGGTATGGCCCAAGATCCAGTGGTCCAGAGCTGAACTCCTGGGTTTATAGGGTTTAGGGGTGCTTGGCAGGGTCATGTAGGAACCTGATTCAGAAACCCTGGGCCTATAACCACAAAATAGTAAGATTCATGTAAGGAACCCTAATACAGGTTCAAGGTTTCGTAATCAGGCTCCTACATTAGGGTTGCTTGCCGGACGTGCTCTGGTGCTGCTGCTGGGCTTGGTCGTTTGTCGTCCAGCGGTTCGCAACTTGCAGACATCAGCGGGGCACTCCGGGTTCAGGTGTTCAATGCGCAGGATCCATTCATCGTCGACCCTAAACCCTAAACCCTAAACCTCGAACAGGAGTCTGTCCCCCGCGGTGAGGAGCATAGTCCCCGGCTGGTGTTCTGCGGGGGGCGGTGCGCTTTGTATGATCAGCAACCACTGGGCGCTGGTCATTTGGGTGGTTGTCAAAATTATGGTCCCTTTGGGGGTCCCTAATATAATACGGCACCTATTATTTAAGGTACCCCAAAAGGGACCCTGATCTTGACACCTCCCCATTTGTGTGAACACACCTGTGACGCCGGCAATCCCCCGGCCTGGGTTAGGGCTATCTGGGGATCCAAAGTTTGGACCCTCTTTTTTAAGGGGTCATAACCTACTGTTATGTAGGGTTTGGGGATACAGGTATACGGTAATTAGGGCTCCAGGGTGTAGGGTTGAAGGCTGTAGGGTTGCTCCCGAGGACCAGGGAATCTCAAAATTCCTGAACCAGGTGTTCGTGAAAATCATGTATTTTGCATAGAAGGCTCAGAAATTGGAATTGCTAAACCCTCAGCCCTGAACCCCTAAAGCCCTAAATTACTGTAGACTATGGAGTGTATAAGGACGGCAAGGCGATACCGCTACTACTAATTCAGATCTCGGTATTACCCTGAGGGTCCATGTACCCAAATAGGGTTCCTTTAAACGGTTCTATAAGGGTTCTATAGGGTTTAGGGTACCAGGGTTCAAACAGCATATACTTTGGTCCCAAAGTACCTATATAGGGACTACCTTAAGGCCGAAGTATCTACTACTTGGGTACATGGACCCTTAGGGTTAGTTCCTTCGCAAACGACAGCCGGAGTCTACTACAATCTAGTAGGTTGACCTTTTGAAGCCTCTGAGCGAATTTCGTGAATAAGATCCTCTTAGGCCCAATAATGAAAGGAAATGTAACCCTATGCTTCCAGGGACCTTATAATTGGGTCCTTAGGGGGTCTAGGGCCCTTACTATAAGGTCCGTGGGAGCATAGGGTAAAACGTCCCAGAAGCCTGACTTTCTGGTCCCCAAAACCAGACCCTAAACCCTAAACCGTACACCCCAAACCCTAAACCCTAAACTCCAAAACTCTAAACCCCGAACCCTAAACCCTAAACCCTCTATCATCTGTTTGCAGGTAATGATTTGAATTTATATCAGGCAGAGGCAACATCTCCTTACAACAGAAGCCGGTTCCCTAGAACTAACACGGATTAGGGTTTAGGTGCTTAGTGTTTAGGGTTTAGGAGGTATATTGACAAAGACAGGAACATAAACTTGCTCGGAGACATCACGTGAAACCGAAATATGGATGTGGTGCTTGGGCTAGATGTCAAACTGAGTTTCAGCGGTCGGTGGCACTTCGCTGGAACGGACCATGTATAGGGATAGTATCCCATAAAGTTTAAAGTGCCTGTCCCGCACGGCAGATTTTAGTTCCAACTGCGTAGTGAACCCAGCGAACTTAACCAGAAACGAGAATACCCTAAACCCTAAACCCTAGAGCCCTAAACCCTAATCCCTAGAACCCTAAGCCCTAAACCCAAAGCCCTAAACCCTAAACCCCTAAACCCTAAACCATGGCTCTGGGAACTCTGCATCCGCAAACCCGAAAAATCCCAGAGTGCGAACGCCCTGAAGCCTCAAAAGACGCTAAGCAGCAGGTGCGACTTAGGGTTTAGGGTTTAGGGCAAGTTCCCAGCCCTCAACAGAGGCTGCGAGCTTCACACGTAGGAGGCGCAAACCCCAATTCTTAAAAATCCTTCCTGAATCGTCATAGACACTTTTAGTTAATACCCTTTGTAGAACCCGTGTGGAATCCCTTAAAAATCTATGATAACCAAAAAAGGTCCTCAACCATTAGACCCAATCCCGGCTTAGGCCCTCAAGCGTCGTCTCGACATCATTAACACAAACTCCTAGCTTAGGCTGAGACTACCGCCGAATACACCTGCTCTCTTCGAGGGCCTTACTTAATCAGGATCCCCTCTATCATTCCTTTTACGGTACAGGGTTCGCTATTCAGAGCTCTACATCAAGGCTAACTGCTATACCTGATAAAACCGAAACCCAGAAGCCAAAATACCGAAAGCAAAATAAACCCCAAAGCGTCCCATCATCAACAACAGTCAGCGCCTGTAATCTTGGAAGGTTATGACACCCTATACCCTTCAGCCTTCGATCCCCTAAACCATCTATCCTGTTGAAGCTAAACGAATAAACACCCTCAAAACCCTAAAAAGAATCCTCAAACCATCAAGCAGCAACAAACTCGGACAAAGTTTCGAAAGGAAGGACGTCGAAGCTTCGCCCGGAGGTGCGCGCCTTGTTTGGAAAAAATGGCATCCAGGTTCTATAGGTGTTTTGGGGCAACTGGGTTCAGGGGTTCAGGGTCGAGGGTTCCAAGGCGCTTAGGGTGGAGCAACCTTAGGGACGAAATGAACCTTTAAAGGTGTTAAGGTTCGAATACCATAATATAGGGATCTATAGTATAAGGGTAGAGGGCCCTTACTTTAAGGGTCATTTGGTCCTGAAGGAAAGCTGTGTTGCGACTCCCCGATGCAACATGCACAGCAACAGACATGCTGCACGTCGAAAGAAGACAAGGTCTATGTCCTTGTTTACCGTTCTTGGGTTGTCTTATGCAGGGTGGTTTGAACCCCTAGGGCTCCAAGTATGCAAAAAGTACCCACTTTGGGCATTTGGAGCCCCAGGGAACAGGAGTTTGGGGTCTACGAAACTTTGGCTAAAGTACGGAAACCTGGAAATGGTGTTGGTAATACCTCAGGCTTCTGCTGGCTTCTATGTCTTAGTTGCTGAGTTCATTATTCCAATCTTTAGGCCTTCTTTTGCGTGCATAGCTACCTTTCCAAGGCCCGGTGGGACTTGAACCCGTAGGTCAGACAAGACTGTGTCAGTCGGTTAAAGCCGCTGTTTGAAGGATCAAGGGGCTTAGAATGTAGAAATTCAAACCAGGCTATCACTAGCGTAGCAAGGTAGTTGACCCGTTCAAGTTGGAGCTGCTTTAAGCTTCACGCATGGTTAGGTTTAGGGTTTAGTGTTTAGGTTAAGGAGAAGAACTACGATGCAACAAGCTTCTTCTGTTCGAGGTTTACGGCTGCTAGTTACTCACCATTGTACTCAAGACAGCTAGTAACCTAGTACTATACCTTACACAAGATGATGCTCTCAGCTTCCTTTCCTCAAGCCTTTCTTCGAGGTCTGCAGCTGCGAAAAAATCACCATTATATTCAAGACAGCTAATACTGCATCTAATAAACCATAAACTCGACTAAACCGTATCAAATCTCACCCGGCGTCTAACCCTAAACACGCAAACTCTAAACTCCTGAACCCCAAAGCCGTTCAAGCCCGTTAACCCCTGAACAACTCTTACTAGGAGCCGTTTGGGGAACCCAACCCCGACACCGTCAGTAAGCAAAACTGCCCCTAAATCCGTAAACCCCATAAAACCTTCCTGTTTAAGGTTCCTGATTTCCTTATATAGGTCCTTAAAAAGGTAGGTTATTTGGGGCTAAGCTAAACCCAAAGCCACTACACCCTAAACCCCGAAACCCCAAACCCAAAGCCCCTAAGCCACTAAGCCACTAAACCCCTAAATCTCGGCCGGGCAGCTCCCGCATCCGACTGAAGATCTGCTTCGCCACCTGCGGTTTTTTTGGGGGATTCCTGCGTCTAGGGTTTGGGGTTCAGGGTTCAGGTTAATGGGTTTAGGGTTTGGGGTTCAAGGCCTTTAGCCTTTAGGGTCTATAGGGCTTAGGGCTTAAGGTTTAAGGGTTCAGGAGTTTAGGGGATGCGGGTTGGGGGCTTAGGGTAAGTGGGATGGGGGCTCCTCCCAGGGTTCACTTAACCCTAGGGCTCCAAGTATGCAAATACTACCTACTTTCGGGGTCTAGGGTTTTAGGGTTTAGGGTTTAGGGTTAGGGTAAACCCTAAACCCTAAACCCAACCCTAAACCCTAAACCCTAAAAAGTTTGTAAATATAGTACCTACTTTGGGCCATTTGGAGCCGCAGAGGAAGGGTTCCAGAGGGTGTGGGGTGATACGACTTCTGAGTTGAAGTTTCAACTTAAGCCGGCCACTGCCTGCGGGTTTAGGGTTTAGGGTTTTGGTTTAGGGTTTAGGGTTTAGGGTTAGGGTTTAGGGTGTTGGGTTTTGGGTTTTGGTCGTCCGAGGCAAATTAGAACTGCTCTGCCTCAATGGGATGTTGCGGACCCTATACCCTAAACTGAGCTGTGGCAAATCCCCAGGCCTGGAAGCTGAGGTTTTCTGGATGAACGGCCACAAACACTAAACACCTCATGTAGGGGCCTTAATAGTTAGAATAGGGTTCTGGGGCCCATTATACTATAATCATAATAAGAAGGAGCCCCAAAATAGTATAGTAAACCCTAAACCAGACGGGAAGTGTGCGTTGCGAGAGGGGGACTGCGCCGTTGCCGATCTTGAGAGGGGTAAAGAACCCCGAGCGCATTTTCGAAGGCGCCCGGTCTGAGTCGGTCTGAGTGAGAACTAGGGTTTACGGTCTGGGGTTCAGGGGTTTAGGTTTTAGGGTTCAGTATTTAGGGTTCACCAGTAAACGTAAACCATAAAAGGGTGTGTTTTGCATATTATATACGGGTGGTTGTCATATTTGGGGTCCCTTTTTGGGTACCCTAAATAATAGGTGCCGTATTATATTAAGGACCCAACAAGGGACCCCTAATTTTGACAACTTCCCATATAGTGGGATAACCCCGGAAGGAATAGGATTTTGGATCCCCAGGAGGCTCCAGCCAGTATTTAGGGTTTATGGTGCCCAGAGACTCCAATATCCCTTAATTAAGGAATATACCTTAAATCTTATTTGGGGTCCTACTATAATTTAAGGTATATTCCTTAATTAAGGGATATTGGAGTCTCCGGGTGCAGAGGGCTAGGGTTCCTAGGTTTAGAGTTTAGGGCTCTTGGACGGAAGGTTTCGGGGATCCTGGTGACAGTGGATGGCGACATTGATGGTAGGGGGAATACAGGAAGGGTTTCCCAGACACCCGGGAGGATCCAAAAAGTAGATCCCTTAATGGGGGTTCCTATAAAATACCCTTAGTAGTATAGGGCCCCAAATTAGGGGATCGGAAGGGCTTCCGACAACCAAGACCGTCTTGCCATTTCGGAAACACAAAAGCACATTAACAAAAGTGGTCCACTATGCACCAAAGGTCGGCTGCTGATGTGAAGTTGTTCATGCTTATGTAGTTGCATCACTCGCAGCCCTGGCACCAAAGTTTTCAGAGCTTGTTACGGCTGCAGGTTTGGAGCTAGAGTCTAGGGGGTTATGATAGTTTAGGGTTTAGGGTGCCCGAAGACCTACTTCTCTCGAGGAGTAGACCCTAAAGCCTAAACCTTTGAGCTCATCATGTTTAGGAGTCCACGACCTGTTAATCTTGTTGGTTGCAGGTGGGTTTTGGTTTTACTAGACCTAAGAGTAACCTAGGAATAGAAAGGGTGCCCTTTTTGGTTTAAAGGGGGTTATAAGGGAACCTGAACCCTAAAAAAAGGAAATAAGGGTATACTCTGGGTCCTAGTTTAGGCCTTTTTGAAGGGTCAGGTTACAGCAGTTTCGGGCTCAAATGTTTGCATGAAGGCCAAAAGCTCTGCAAGGTACACAATACCTAGAGGCTTATACCCCACCCCTTTTTTAGGTTACCTACTTGTCTATACACCAGATCCGAACTAAAGAACTAGGTACCCTTAAAAAGGGGTAGGGTATGAGCCTCTTGGTATTGTACCACATCAACCTTCAGGATCAGGCAAAGACTCTAAACCCTAAACCCCTAAACCCCAACCCCCTAAACCCTAAACCGTTGTGGCAAATCCCTCCCACACCCCCAAAACTGAAGTGAGTACGCAAGGTCTGTGGGTTGAGGAATCCTTGCCCGGGTGGTCTACGAGCTTTTGCAACTGCTAGGCTTGCAAGGAATCCTCGAAGCATATCAAGATCACGAAGACGATGACAGCTTAAACCCTAAACCCTAAACCGTTCCAGGGGGCCTCAATCCCCAACCCCGGAAACTTCCGGCCTCGTGGACTTTGGAAGGTGTCGGCAGCATCTCCTGCAGCCCATCCTACACCTCCACATACGTTGTACTTACTTTGGCATCTATCCCGCCGACAAAGCATAGCAACCCAGTAATCCCTTACAAAACAGAACATCTTAGCCGTACATGAGGTTCTCTACTACCCCAGTTACTCCAAAAATGCTGCAATCCGAGGTCTAGTCATACCTGCAACCCACAGGACCCCAGGGCAGTGGAATCAAGAGGAGACGTGCCGTCAGATACTAGCATTCGGATGCAGACGAGTGCTGTTCAAACAGAGGCTGCCCATACTCACCGACAGCTGGTGGCCAAGTGGATCACAAAACTTCTTGCCTTAACCCTTCCCAGAAACTCTGAATCATAATTCCAGCCTGCAAGCCAACACCCTACAGGCAACAGCCTACACCCCTTTCCCGGGCTCCTACGGAAATCGTTCAACCCTGAACCTAGTTGTTTGAAAGTTTCAACCCTGAAACAAACACCCCAAAAGACCCCTAAACCCTAAACCCCAAACCCTAAACCCTAAACAAATCCTAAGTCCCCTGAACCCCATTATTTCAACGCTGAAACAAACAATTGAAAAGACCCCTAAACCCTAAACCCTAAACCTGTCCTGGAGCCTGACTCCAGCAATCTTCATCCCTCACCCTGACAATAATCCACACACCGAAGTCCCAACCCGCCCTAAAAAAATCCTAAAGCCTAGAGCATCCCTAGACCCTAAACCCTAAAACTTAAACCCTCAGACCCAAACCCGAAGCCTTACATCCGAAAAGCCCTAAACCCTAAAGCCCTAAACCAGAAACCCTAAAGCCTAAACCGCAAGCCTTTGCACCTGGCCTTGGCGATGGCCATGCCAAAAGCACAAGCTAAGCCCCGCAGCAGGTTTTGGAGCATACTGATGAACTCCTCTTCGGTCCTGGGTCTATTTAGGGTGGTTGTCAAAATTAGAGTCCCTTTGTGGGTCCCTAATATAGTACGGCACCTAATATTTAGGGTTCCCAAAAAGGGACCCTAATTTTGACAACCATCCAATTTGGGGTTTAAGTTTCTGCGCTTGAGGGTTTAGGATTTCGAGCGCAGGGCTTAGCTTTGGTCGTGTTTCGGTTCATGCGCTTCCTTACGGAGTCAGTATAGGGAGTGTAGGCTTGTTGCGGTCATTCAGTGGCTTTTGGCTGTTGAGGTTCTTACGTCTCCCTAAACCCTTAACCCCCTAAACTCTCAACCCTAAACCCTAAACCCTTAGCCCCTAAACCCCTAAACCCCAAACCCTACAAAATAGCAGGTTATGACCCTTAATTAGAGGGTAGAACCCTTAAAACGGTAGGTTTTCGGATCCCAAGGTAAACCCTAAACCCTAAAACCCCAAAAACCCTATAGATCCCTTATAGGAGCCCTTAAAGGGAACCCTTGAAGACCCCTTAAAGGGAACCCTTAAAACGGTAGGTTCCTTGAACGGTTTCGGGGTTGTAGGGTGCAGGGTTGAGTGCTCTAAGGATCTCGGGTCTGGGTTTTGCATTTTTGCCAGGGTTTAGGGTTTAGGGTTTAGGGCGTGTTCAGAGTTGAGGGGTTGAGGGTTTAGGGCTGAGGGGTTGAAGGTTTTACCTGGAGATCCAAAAACCTTTTGTTTTAGGGGCTAGACCCCAGAATTAAGGGTCACAACCTACTATTTTGTAGGGTTTGGGGATACAGGTAGTGTTCAGAGTTGCGGGGTTGAGGGTTTTAGGGTTAAGGGTTCACAGTTTAAGGGTTTCGGGGTGTAGGGCCTGGGTTTTGGAGTCCGGGGCGGCTTTCAAGCCTCAAACAAGGAAGTCAACCAGATTCCAACCCTGAATCCTGCGCCCGAATACCACAAACCCTAAACAACTAAATCCTAATTTAAGCCCTACCCTAAAGCCGAAACACCTAAGCTTCCAGAAGCTGTCAAGGGGCAAACCGTCTTTGTCTTCCTTGTCGAAAATACCAAACAGAAATCGAAGCTTTTGCCTGTTTGTCAATGTCTGCGACATCATGACACCTTGGTTCAGGGTCTAGGGGTTTAGGGTTTAAGGGGTTTCTATACGATAAGGGTACTAAAGGGGCAGTTATCTACATTAGGGTCCCTTTTCCCAAACAGACCAAAGGGATCGACACCGTGGTTCAGGGGTCGTAAAGGCAAAGGTTGCGGATGTGATACCCTAAACCCTAAACCCCAAGCCGCAAATCCGAAAGTCTCAATGCTTAAACAAGTTGTGGGGTTCGAGGTCTAGAGCTATGACCGAGACATTACTGCTGCAAAGCCCATACAATCATCTAGGTTCCTGAGTGACTCCTAAATGACAAGGGTACCCGCTTCCTGTTATTATTCAGTTTAGGGAACCATACAACAAAAAGGGCAAAAGGGTACTACTCAGGAACCTAGTCATGCCGTGATGGTGGGATGATCTCCAGCATCGATCTCAGGGGCTTTTGGAGGTTTAGGGTTGGTCTAGGGTTTAGAGTTTAGGGCGTTAGCGTTTGGGGGTATAGGTCGACATCAAAACTTGACAGGGGCAACTTACAAAACATGAACAACACCTGCGCCTTCCTGAACCTTATCCCAACCCAACCTGAGCATGTTGCAGTCATGTCCTATCTATAGATGAGCTCCTGCAGTATGTCCGTCGAGCAACCTATACTAGCTAGCCTATACCCCAAACCCCAGCCCAAACCCTAAACGCTGAGCCCTAGGCAACAAGCAAACCTTAAAGTTTTAATCGCGCTAACCTAAACTAAAAATGTGTTTCTTCATGCATTCATGCTCCCTGAGGGCGATATGTGGACTGCACCCAAGTGACTGCCCGGATGTGGAGGAAACTGGTTTAGGGTTGAAGTATCAGCTACACGTCCGAGAGACTCCAAAGCACATGAGTAAGAAAAAAACGTGAAGCCATCATCGGGCTGCTACGATAAGTTAAGGGATGCTCCGTAATTAAAGGGTTGTGGAGTCTCTGGGCCTATGCTGTAGGATTTGGAGACTGTCTAAAGCCCACAACTTTAATCCTAATCAAAGGTTCAGGGCTTACAGTTTAGGGATTATAGGGCTTCGGGGCCTCTTTATAAAATGAGCCCCGTGCAAGAAGCGACAACGATGTTGAACAGTCCCAGAATGCGTCCTTTTGTTTAAGCCTTGGGGTTTGGAGTCTTTTGTCAACAGGGCTTTGCTCTTTCTTTATCTGGGCTTTTAAGTGACCAGGGAGAAAAAAGTATAAACTTTTATTTCAGAAGGGTTTCTTTAAGAAAAAAAGTATTAAAGTATGGTACTCCAAAGCCTAGTTTATGGACCCTGGGTCTTAGCAACTACGGCCACAAGCAGTGTTAGGGGTTCGGGTTCAGGGTTCGAAATCTGAAGACAAACTACCTCCAACCTTGCTACGCTGCATGATCCGTTACGTGCCCAAAAAACCTAAACCCCAAACCCTAAACCCAAAACCCGGTGCTCTTGCTGCACACATTCCCGACTTTTCACCCAGGCACAGGCGCACACGAGCGGCAGAATGGGAAGACGTATCTTCCTTGGAGAGGTTACGGTTTAGGGTTTATAGTATAGGGGTTTAAACGGTTTAGAGGTTAGAGTGAACCCCGAACGACGGTCGACATTTCTGGCTTCTACTTCCGGAGTCGTTTACGGGCTGTAGAGTGTTGGGCTTGCAGACATGACAATGAAGGGAAGGCCTTTATGACTCTGAATCATGAAACCTCCTGTAGAACATGAGTACAAAGAATCCGTACAGGTGCCTGTGCCCAAATAGTATATACTTTGGCCTCCAGTAGTCCCTAGAGGAATGCGTTGGGGCCAAAGTATGGGGTCTTCGACATCGATCTCCCTGAACCCATCAAACACCAAAATTCCTAAACCTAAAACCTAAACCCTCCAAGCTCTAAATCCTAAGAAACCCAACATAACCCATACACATGACCCTGCGTCTAACGGCCTCCGGCTCAAGGCACCGGTGTGGGTTTTCTATATAAGAATCTGGTGGTGCTCAGAGATCAGGTTGAGTTACGCTTCGGAGTTCATTTTTTTTTGCAACCCCTTTTCCATCTGCATGACTGTCTCACGTATCTGGAATGCCTAGCAGGCCGAGGTGTGGTACAGGCTGCTTTAAGGGGATTCACCACGCTTCGGAGTTCGGAGATCAGGGTTTAGGGCTTGTGTAGGCTTGGGCTTTTGGCATCCAAACTTTCAGGAAGGACGAAAGTGCCATGCATCTTTGGTTTCACCATCGTCCGAGCAAATAGCACATTTCGGACCGACAATCTTACTGTAGACCCTGACTAAGACCACCCCCACCTGAATCTGGATTATATACAGTAGGGATTCGAGCATTTCGAAGTTCAGGTCCTCAAATTAAGGGAGTTTATCAAGCAGGCGTGTACATTATGGTGAACGATTCTTCGCTTGCGGCTTTGGGAGAGCGCAAGCCACACTCCTCGAGTACTTAGACGGGACCGTATGCATAAGCGTCTATGTAAACATAAACATGCGCCTACCGGCATATAGCTGAACAAATGGAGAATAGTCACTAGTCCTTTACAAGAAAGTGCAGCAAAGCATCGAGTGCTCCGAGCTGGTTTTCATGAGGTTGAACTTGGCATAGCCTGGTGCACTATGGTGCAACTCGGCATCCCGGGTTGCGAGGGGCATGTACGCAAGCCTTGGGGTTTAGAGTACTGACGGCCTGCAGAAGATTACTCTGCAGGTCCAGCTATTCACGCAGCATACACTTCGACACTGAGGACCTGCATGGGAACCCCTTTCTAGATTCTATAAGTATTTACCTGCGACACACACTAAGAAGGTTCGGCAACTCCAAGGACAACCAAACCACTACGAGTCCCTAAGGGTCCATGTACTCAAATAGTATATACATTGGCCCCAAAGTATCTGAATAGGGACTACATTGAGGCCATCGTATATACTATTTGGGTACGTGGACCCATAGGGCGTAGCAATGTCTCATCGTCACCCGTCCTTTTCTGCCAGAGCCCCGAGCCCCTGTCCAGCCAGCGCGAAAGCCCCAAAATCTTTAGGGGTTAGGGGTTTGGGTAGCATATACTGTACTTGGGCTAGGGATTTAGGGATTTAGGGATTTGGGGTTTGGGGTTTTGGGGATTTTAGGATTTTAGAGTTTAGGGCCGGGGTTGGGTGGCGCAAACCTTGGGCTTGAAGCCTGAGTTCCTGTAATGCGACCCCCAATCCGAATCCCTAACCCAGAGACTCCAATATCCCTTAATTAAGGAATATTCCTTAAATCATATTAGGGATCCTACTATAATTTAAGGAATATTCCTTAATTAAGGGATATTGCAGTCACTGGGAAACTATCCCTAAACTCAAAGGCTCTATGTACCTTTATAGTAGAAACTTAGGCCTTAAAGGGGTCCCTATATAGGTACTTTAAGGGCTAAGTATATACTATATGGGTACATGGAGCCTTAGGGAAACTGTGAGGGGTCTAGCCCACAACACCGTCTTTAAATGGCTAGAAGTTGTGGAGGTGGGATCCCTGCTTCGGCCCGGAATACGTAAGCACATAGTGACATACATTGAACCAACAACTTGAACCCTGAATCCCTGAAGTCCTCCCGGAGTTCTAAGACCCAAACCACATCAAATTCAAAAGAATCAAAGCGGTGGTGCCTTTCGGATCGAACAGCCTCACAATCTCCACGACCCGAGTGGGTGGTGCCGCCAGCCAGTCTTGCAACTCACTCGCGCTCCTTGGAGGAGTGGTGAAAGGGGAGGGGAAGGTCTCAGGGCCTTAGGGTTGCGTTGAAAGGGCCTTTAGGGTTTAGGTTTTAGGGTTTAGGCTTTAGGGTGGCTGTTGCTGCTAAACAGGTTTAGGGCTTAGGTGCTGGGCTGAGAAGCCCTGCAATTGTAACATCGGAAACAAAAGTGCGAGTCATTCAGCCTCAACCTCCACAAGATAGCTTTTTTGTGGGGTCCTTATGAGTTCCTTATTAGGGCTTGGAGTGGGAACCCACAATTAACAGCGGGGTTATGGTAGTTTAAGGACTGGAATGACGAGTTTAGCTTGGCAGCTTTCGTAGTTCAGGTCCAGTTAGCCAAAGGCGCATGACGTCGACAGGGGTGCCACCGTTGCTTTTGGCCGTCGCCTGAAGCTCAAAATGGAGCCGACTCAGAACCCTAAAGCCGCAAACCTACCAACTAAAATCAGAGAGAACCACAAGCACTAAAATCACTAAAACACCAACGTGCCCCCGAGCCCCTATAATGTTACAGCAACCTAGAGGGTCCATATACATTACTATTATGGAATTAGCCCCTAAAAGACCATCCCCATTATGGTTTTGGGGACCTAATTCCATAATAGTAGTGTATATGGACCCTCTGGGCAACCGTAAGAACAACCTCTTGAAGAAACACCTTAACCCCAACCTGCGAGGCGCCAGGCAAAATCAGACATCCCATCGAATGTGTGACCCAGGTCTCAGAGTTTATACAGAGAGAGAGAGAGAAAGAGAAACAATAAAGCAAAGGAGAGAGAGACACAGAAAGAGATAAATAGAAAGAGAGAGAGAGAGAGAGTCAAGGTTGGGGTTTAGGTACCCAAACGTAACATGGTACGGCACCCTTGCTAAGAACAAGGCCTTTTAGAGAACTACCCATTTTGGGGTTGGGGCCCTTTAAGGAACACCTCGCGAGCAACACACTTACTATGAACCATTATCGCGCGTGGTATTGGCGACAGTGCTTCGAGCCCACACAGACTCTCGCATCTCTGCCTGCCAACGGTTGTAGATGGCGACCCAATTCGGCAGCGACCTTGCGCGGTGTAGGGTAGAGGGTGTAAGGTCGCTGTGGGGCTTGCGAGGTCTCGATATTGGGATGTGGATTAGGGTTTAGGGTTTAGGGTTTAGGGGATTAGAGTGCGAGCAACCCTAAGCCCTCAACCCTAAACACTAAGACCGTGCCTCAAGCTCAATACTAGGATCCCTAGTAGCCTAGGAATAAAAAGAGCTTCCTTGTTGGTATAGGCTAGGTTTATAAGGAACCTAAGACTACAGAAAGGCAAAAAGGGCCCACTGCGAGACCCAGTCACAGAACAGTGGCTTTTTGGTGTTCAACCCCTAGGCTCCTGGACCCACGTAGTGAGATCCCAAACCTTAGCCCCCAAAGCCCAAACCCTTTAACGGAACCCTAAAGGGAACTCTCAGGACCATTAAGGCCTAAATTCTAGTACCTTATAGATCCCTTATAGTAACCCTTATAGACCCCTTTCAAGGAACCCTAGGAACTCCTCCCCCAGAAAGCCCATGACCGCTTTGGGAGCAATAGGGAAGTTGTAGGTTCGCATAACCTCTGAACTGAAACTCTCTAGGGCTCGGGGTCTCGGAGTCAGGGAAGTTGAGATGCGGGTTTAGGGCTTTAGGTTCAAGGTTTAAAGTTTCCTGTAGGAACCTGATTAAGAAACCCTGGGCCTATAACCCCCAAACAGTAGGATTCATACAGGAACCCTGATAAAGTCCCAAGGTTTCTTAATCAGGTTCCTACATTACTATAGTACCCTTATAGATCCCTTATAGTAACCCTTCCCTTTAAAGGAACCCTAATAAAGGCCTTAATCAGGTTCCTACATTATGGTACAAGAGGGCAAAAGCTCGGAGCCCTCTTAGAGAGAACTGAGTCCGCCAAACGACCATTCTAGGGTCTTCGTTTAGGGGTTTAGGGTTTAGGGTCTAGGGTTTGGAGTTTTGGTGAAGGATGCAGGGTGTAGGATTTCGGGTGTCGGGGGTGTAGGATTTTGGAATCAAGGCTAAGGAGATTTCCTTACCTAGTACCTTCAATGTAGGAAGTAGGGAGTGCCTGAAGTAGCAAGAATGTGCACTGACATCCGGTCGTGCAGGGGCACCACGTTCGTTGAGAGGAGGGGGCGGGGAATCCATCGGGGCCACGCAAAACGACACACTTCTGAAATAGGATCGCTTTACCAGCACCCCCCAAGTACCCTTTAATAGAGCCCTTATGGTCCTTAATAGTGGGTATTTAGGATATAATATAGGGTAGTTGTTGGGGGGGGGGGGGCTGGTGGGGTTTAAGGCTTGCGCTGAGTCAAGACGCGAACCGAAGACTCGCCAAACCCGGGAACGGCGACGCTGTGCATGAACATCGCTTACCCCAAGGCTCCATATATACTACCATTCTGAACTTCGGCCCCAGAACCCATGATAGGGACGGTCTTTGGGGGCCTAACTCCATAATGGTAGACAAACCCAAAACCCCATAAACCCTAAAGCATGGAAGTCTGGATGGCGCCTCTGCTTTTTCCTCCAAATCTGAAACTCCATGGTGCGTCGTCAACCAAGAGCTTCCAAACTCCCTTAATTCACGGAATACCTAGGGTTCTTTTAAGGGATCTATAAGGGATCTACAGGGTTTAGGGTTTAGGGGACTCCAATACCATCTAATTGAGGAGTATGGCGTAAATTACAGTAGGATCCGTAATATGATTTAAGCTATACTCCGTAATTAAAGGATTTTGGAATGTTTGGGAAGTCTCCACGCAGAACTCCTAAACCCGAAATCCCAAATCCTAAACTAAACCCTAAAGCTTACAGCCTAAACAACCCATAGACACCATGTAGTGACGTTTATGATAAGCCGTAGAGGAACCCTCTAAACCAGCACCAAAAAAATCTATTCCCTATAAAACCTGAATACCCTAAACCCAAAACCCTAAACCCTAAAACCTGAGTAGTCAGGCAGCCGGTTTGTCAGCATCCGGCAAGCAGGGGTCTGCACGAGAACCACGTGCCAGAATGCTCGGAACCACTCTACACCTGCATGGGCAGGTTAGGCTTTAGGATTTAGGGGTTCTTGGGTAGGGTAGGGTAGGGTAGGGTAGGGATCGACCAACGGTAGTTACCACGCTTCCCCCTCCGTATCTCAGGGTAGCCTCCGGAAACGTCGGGTTCTTGGAAATATCAGGGTTCAATCAATGAGGTTGGGAGCTTTCGGATTTGGGGCAAAAGGTTTGGAGTTTAAAACAAGTTCTTTAAGAGCCAAGGTTCCTATGTAGTTATGGTTTAGGGTTTAGGGTTTAGGGTTTAGGGTGATGTGACAAAAGTACTACGCTAGGCTGTTCTATAGGTGGCAAGTAGCCCTAACTACACCCTTAACCCTGAACCCTAAACCCTAAACCCTAAACCAGCCTAAAAATCCGACCCCCTGAAGAGACCCGCAGAGCGGCCTAAACCCTAAGAAAGCGCGAACCCTGAACTCCAAACTGATCCAACCTTGACGTATCCCTCCGAGTGCCTGGATAGGGTGAGAGCGGTCCGAGGGAGCCATAGGGTTGCTAGAAGGGTTCTCTTTTAGGGTTTTAGGGTTTAGGGTTTAGGGTTTAAGGGTTCCTTTACGGGTTAAGGGTTTCCCCAAGGGTCCAAGTACCCAATAATCATATACTCTCCAAAATCCTAACCTACGTAACTACTATCCTAAAGCCGAGTACCTTTTTATTGGGTCCTTTGGACCCTTGGGGTCAACTAAGGGGTATACCAGGTATACCTGAAATCAAAGTAGGGGTCGTCAGTACTACTGTGAACTAGAGTATGGAATTAGCCCCTAAAAGACCATCCCCATTATGGTTTTGGGGACCTAATTCCATAATACTGCTGATGGACAAAATCCTGCATTACCCATTATAAGGAATATACCATAATTCCCATAGTTTAGGGTCCTTAGGGTCATGCAGGATTTTGTCCATCAACCGTAGTAGTGTATATGGACCCTCTGGGTGAGGAATAATGGAAGGTCAGAAAGAACATGCGGTAGAAAGTCCTGGGGTTTTCAGATATGGGAGTTCCCCCAAATTAGGGGTACCCTGGGGTTCCTTTAAAGGGCTGCTATAAGAGTACCATAAGGGTTCCTTTAAAGGGCTCTATGAGGGTTTGGAGTTTCCGAAAATTAGGGGTACCTTATTTTGGGGTCATTATAATATGGATCCTATTAGTTAGGGTCCTATATTCGGATCCCCTATTTTTGGAAACGCCCATATACGTATCCGTAAGGGTCCATGTGCCCAAATAGCATATGGCTAGTTCTCTACAATAAAGTTCCTTTTCGGGTCATTTTTATCAGGGTGCTGTGCTATTTCCGGGACCGAAAAAGGAGAACTACCCGATACCTAAAGTACCTATAAAGGACTACAGTACTTTCGAGGCCAAATATACACTATTTGGAGACATGGACCCTTAGGGATTGTGCAACAGCACAGCTTCAGAACACTTTGGAATTAAGAACGGAAGGCTGAGTTTCTGACCTATGTTGAACCGAAAATCTAAAACCAAGCAAAACGAATTGGAATGATGAAAAACAACTAGGACTTATGTAGAACCATCGTCATCTGGACCATTTCCACTACTGTTTCGAATACTCGCTTTCAAGCTCCTTCAAAAGGGTCCATGTGCTGACACAGGATGTACACCATGACCCTAAAGCCTAAAGTGCCTGAATAAGAACCTACATGGCCTAAATATATCCCTATAAAGGTCCATGTACCCAAATAATGATTACACACTTTGGCCTCAACGTAGTCCCTGCTTGGGTGCTTTGTGGCCAAAGTATCTACATTTGGGCATGGACCCTGAAACCTTCGGGTGTACTGTATGGGCGCATGCACCCCGAAGGCTTCATCGGAACAGTACCCCTCAATGCTACTGTACTTTCAGGGCTTAGGGTTTAGGAGGTTTGCTAGATTTCTATAATAGTTTTTTTGCTAATGAGTTTTCTGCTATGGGGTTTTGCCGATCCCATGTCGTACCTTTGTAACTATATAAGTACAATTATCATACTATGGTGGCACATGGACCCGAAGGGAATCAAGAACAAGCGGGTTGCCTTTAGTCCGACATCCGAAATTGAGACTTCTAGGGAGAAGGACGTTCTCTTTGCCTCCTTCTTTTTCCGACTGAATGATGTGGTCCACATCGTCCTGCAGGCGGTTTTACATGACACGAACACATTGAGTCTGTAGTTATGTGCATATCTTTATTGATTAAGGCTTGATTAAGGAGTAGTCCACTTAAGTTATAGTAGGATCCCTAACATCATTTAGGATCTATAACTTAATTAAAAGGGATGTCTGGGTCCCAAACCCTAATGCCCTAGACAGAAAAGGAACCTCACAAAGAGCTGCCAAGACGGTTAAGCTGTAGGGTTTAGGGTTTAGGGTTCCTTTATAAAGGGGTCCAAAAGGGCTACTATAATTAAGGGCTATTCTAAGGACCCCAGAGGACCCAATATCCCTTAATTAAGGAATATAACTTAAATCATAATATGAAGCCCCTTATCATTTAAGGTATATTCCTTAATTAAGGGGTATTGGGCTCTCTGGGATAAGTCCCCAAACCCCTAAACCCTAAAGCCTAAACCCCTAAACCCCTGAACCCTAAGCCAAGAGGCGATGGTATAGGCCACGAAGGACAGCTGCCGCGTCAGACGCGCCGGGGGAACCAGGGCCTCAGGATGCGCTAAGGGACTCTGAAGGGCTTGGGGTTCTTATAAGGGCTCTTAGGGTTTGGGGTATTAAGGTTTAGGGTTTAGGGGCTTCGAGTTTAGGGTTCCCTCAAAGGGTTCTATAAGGGCTACTATAAGGGCTATAATAACCCTAAGGGTCCATGTACCCAAATAGGGGTTCTTTAAGGGTACCATCAGGGTTCCTTTAAGGGATCTGTAAGGATTCTATAAGGGTTTAGGGTATAAGGGTCCATGTACCCAAATAGTATATACTTTGGCCCCAAAGTACCTATATAGGGACTACTTTAAGGCCAAAGTATATAGTATTTGGGTACATGGACCCTTAGGCTAAGGGACTCCTCTGAAGGGTCCTTTAAGGGTCCCGTTATAAAGAATCCTGCAAGAAATCTTGAAAGGATTTACGGGTGCCGGGAAAATGATTCCTTTAAGGGTTCCCTCAAGGGATCTATAGGGTTTGGGGGTTGGGTTCAGGAACCAGAGCTTCCAATATCTGAACCTCCATGGAGGCAAGGCCGTAGTTCTTTGTTCGTCATTAGGTTGTTTGTCCTGCATAGTCTTTGCCCTGGGTGTCTTACACCGTAAACCCTAAACTAGCCCTAAACTAGGGTTTAATGTTTAGGGGTTTATAGGGCACTAAACCCTGCAAGGGGAACCATAAACCCTCCCAAGCTGCCTCCATCTCACTAGCAGCTGAGCCCAAGCTCGGAAGAGCTGTCGCACGTTCCTTGCAGCAACAAGTCTCAAACGTCTTGGGTTTAGGGTTTAGGGTCTTACAGTGGGGTTAGGGTTTAAGGTTACTGCTTCTAAAGTCACCAAGGTACCTTACAAGAAGGAAGATCACCTAACTTTGTAGGACCTACTCTGGGTCGGACCTCCTCATGCTCGTCTAGACCGGGCGTAGGATTTTAGCTGTTTAATGCAAGGCTAAGAGTCCAGGTTTAGGGGCTTAGCTTGACAAGGTTTAGGGTCATAGGGTTTCAGGGGTTTGGGCTCTCCAGAATTTGAAGTTTTGAGGGGAGGTTTCAAGTTTATAGGGTTAGGGTCTTAGGGTTTAGACCCTAAACCCTAAACAATTTAGGGTTTAAGGTGGCTTTGAAGGTTCAGGGTTTAGTGTTTGGGTTTGGGGGTAGTCCTAGACCCCCCCCCAACTACCCTCTAATATACCACAAATACACACTATTCAGGGCCATAAGGACTCTATTGAAAGGTCTTTGGGAGGTCCTGGGTAACCTTGAAGGGTTTAGGGTTCCGGGCTGTGGGGCATCAGGGGCCTGGGAACTTCCAGGGCTACATGGACTTAGGGTTTAGGGTTTAGGGATTTAGGGCTCAGGGTTTAGGGTTCAGGGTTTAGGGATTTAGGGTTTAGGGATTTAGGGTGTAGGGTTGCGCCCTAACACCCCAAGGCCCCCCCCCAAAAAACCCTAAAGCACCACACCATAAAGCCCAAAACCCTACACAGCAGAAGCCTGAACTGAACAACAAAGTCCCAAATCCTAAAAACCTAAACCCCTACACTCCAAACCCAAAGAAGTAAAATCCGAACATGCCCATAGATCCCCTTGTAGCAACACTCATTATGACAACCCTTGAAGGACGCCTTTACAGGAACCCTAAACCCTTAAGGCATGTGCGTCTCAGGATCCGGAGGTTTCGGGCTCGTGGCTTTAGGGTACCACGGTTTAGGAGTTTTGGGTTCAAGGGCGAAGGGGTTTTAGGATATGGGTGTTTAGGGTTTAGGAGTTTGGGGTTCAAGGGCGAAGGGGCTTTAGGTTTAGGGTGCTTAGGGTTTAGGGGGTTAGGGTTTATCAGGCTTGCAACCTCCCCACCATCGGCCACGTACCCATACCGTAGAAGCGTTCCTCTATTTATAGGAGCTTCTTCCAGCGATTGTTCGACTCAGCATCTGGCACCTCTGTCTCAGGACGCACCTGATTCCCGCCAAGTTGGAGGTTTATCCGAAGTAGATTGAGCTGATGAGCTACAAATTGCCGCATCTCTTTCAAGGTGTGGCAAACGACTGAACTTGTCTGCCCGCACACCGTCTTCTCTGTCGTAGTCACCTCCATCAGCTGAAGTGTGGCCATGTACCATAATTGCTGGATGACAGACTTGATCTTGTCTGCAGCTTTCAGCTTGAGGAGCACTTCTATGAAACCTGTCAACATTGAGAAACACTTTCCAGCTTCGGCAATTCCGTCCTCCTTTGTAGCCTCAACGGGTCCAGATTTCTTGAACTGCAACACAGCCAGTTCTACGGTAGTTGTCTCCCTAAGGGTCCATGTACCCAAATAGTATATACTTTGGCCTTAAAGTAGTCCCTATATAGGTACTTTGGGGCCAAAGTATATACTATTTGGGCACATGGACCCTTAGGGTCTTGGCAAGGAAGCCCTGCCCAGTGTCGTCATCTTGGCATCATCATCTGTGTCATTCCTTGCCCTAAGGGTCCAAGTGCCTAATAATCATATACTCTCCTTATTACTGGGTCGTTTGGACCCTTAGGGTTGAGTCCTCTTCGATCTTTGCCAGCATGCTTACTGCCATGCTTTCTGTAGTAATCTCACGGAGACACGGGTACACGGGAAAGCCTAAACCCTGTAGGGTTTAGGGTTTAGGGTGGGTAGTTATAAGTGGGGTTGTAAGTCCCCTAATATGGGTTATAATGATGGTTGCCCTACTTATAACCCCCCCTTTAACTACCCATGAACCTCCAAGTAGAGGAGGAACACGGTCATGTACGAAGTCCAGCACCGCGTGACATGAAAGGGAGCAAACGACACATGAGGACTCCAGCTTCGAGATGAAGGCCAGGCACCGATTGGCTTGCGGAACTCCTACTCTCATAGTACCCGTTACTATAGCACACCCTGATAGGAACCTCTTTTGAAGAACGTTAGCCCTTAAAAGGGCACCTTTAAGGAAAACCTCTCAAGGGAAACCTTAAAAGCGAACCTTAAAAGGAACCCTAAAGAGAAACCCCGACAAGAAACTCTTCAAGGACCCCTAAACCCTAAACCCTAGCCTTCAAGGGATCCCGATAAAATAAAAAAAAATCCTTAAGAGGAGCCACAAACCCTAAAACCCTGAACCCCAAACCCTACAACCCTTAAACCCTCAAAAACCCTAAAAGCCTAAACTCTAATACCCTAAACCCTTCACCCTAAAACCCTAAAACCCTACAACCCTTAAAAAGAGCTCGGAAGGTAGAGTAACGCTTCCGAGTGACCGAGCCGGAGCGGCTCGGAGCCCTTCGAAGAGGGAAGGGTTTGGGGTCTAGGGTTTTAGGGTTTAGGGTCTACCTGGGCCCCCCAAGGACCCTTTAACAGAGTCCTTATGACCTGGGTATTTGGGGTATGTCAAAGGGATTTAGGGTAAGACTACTTCATTACAACAGTTTGGGATTTGGGAATATGTCGGTAGTTTGAGGTCCTGGGGATAAAGGGCTTAAGTTTCTGGGATGGTTTCGGTGTTTTAAACAATGCAAAAGCAACCCGGATCTTCCAAGACACCTTTCAGTGCTTCGTGTTTAGGGTGTAGGGTTTACGGTTTTAAGGTTTAGGGTTTAAGGTTTTGGGTAGTTTAGGGTGTAGGGGGCTCGGGTGCAGGGTTTGAGGTTTGGGGGTAATGAGGAATCTTGATTCAATCACATGATGGATCCAGCGATAACGCCATGCATATTGAGAATGCTATTCCGTAATTTATAAACTGAGGCATGTTGAAGGATTTGCACCTGGTGAGGTATGCATCCCACCGGCTTACCGCCGTTGCAGTTCTGCTCAGCTCGGGTCCCCAGTAAACTCTACACTGCACAACCACGAGGAATATCGCGATTATAGAACTGAAGCCCGCCAAAAAAACAGACTAAACCCCAAACGGTACTCACGGGCCTGACCACTCCAGTCCAATTGTAGGCTCGCAGGTGGCTGTCTTTAGCATATACCACAGCACGCCATAAACCCTAAAGCAAGCGTTTGGGGATGTTGGCACTAAGGAGCTCATACATGTTCAGGTCTCTTTGCTAAAATCTTTCGACTATAGATCTGTCCGGGACATCATGAGGAAAACGCTACTTTACGCGCCCACATGTTGGGCGTGGGGGCTGAGTAGGTTTGAGACTTTGCGTGGAGGGCTCTCAGACCCCTCTACCACAACAGCCTGCACTCGAAACACCACAAAACACCGATAACTATATGGGTGGTTGTCAAAATTCTGGTCCCTTTTGGGGTCCTTTATTATACTACGGCACCTATTATTTAGGGTACCCCCAAAAAGAGACCCTAATTTTGACAACCGCCCATATATACCCAACCAGCCCAAACCCAAAATCCGAAGCCCCCGAAGCCCTAAAACCGTAAAACCCTAACTCCTCGAATCCCCAACCCCCGAAATCCCTAAAACTGTAAATCCCTAAATCCCCAAACCCTAAATTCCTAAAACCCTCAATCCCCGAACTTTTTAATCCCTAAAATCCTAAAAGCCCCAAAGCTGTCGACAAACTCCGCCTGGACGAGCTGGGCGTCGTCAACAGCTGTACTGACTGTCGGAGCTCCTCCCAAGCCGACCATTTAGGTTTTAGGGTTAGGGTTGTAGGGTTTAGGGTTTAGGGGTTTAGGGTTTAGCCAAGCCGAGGATTTAGGTTTCCCTAAGGGTCCATGTGCTTAAATAGTATATAAACTATAAACTTTAGGCCCCCCCCCAAAAAAAAACATATATATATATATATGTATATATATATACGGTTTTTTTGGGGGGATATACTATTTGGGCACATGGGGTTGTTGTAGGGTTTGCCGTGGAACAGCGCGTAGGTCCGCGTAGGTATCTTGCGACAAGCAGGGCATGGCAGAGGGCAGAGGGCCGAGGGCCGGGCACGCAGCTCCAGCTCGTTGGTCCCAGACACAGCAGCATTTCTGGCACTCCAGGCCCGTTCGGCCAGCTTCGGCAAGTCGGGCCACTGCTTTTCAACCACAGTCCATGTCCATCCGGCTTCCATGAGATTCTGGAACTTGAAATCCTCGGACAGAGCCTGCAGATTCATCAGCCAGTGTGGCTTCTGAAGTCATGCATCCGTGGGATGCTGGCCGACGGGTGCAAGCAGGCCAGCACTCTGGGACACGGAAGGGATCCTCTAAGGGTCTAGAAACGGTTCCTTGAAGCATTCCTTTAAGGGCCTATAAGGTTCTATACGAAGGGTTCTGGCTTAGTGTTTGGGTTGTGATATTCCGGTTCACACAGTAGGTACAGGTACATTGGCCGTAAAGTAGTCCCTATGTAGGTACTTTAGGGCAAATATATATTCATATATTTGTATAGTTGTAGTTATATTTATACTATTTGGGCACATGGCCCTTAGGGTGCCTGTTCAGGGGTTCTGCTGGGGCTTCGTACTGTTTTTGTTCGTTTATGAGAGTTCTTCAACAGGTTGGATAGCATTTCCAGAGTAGGGTTTGTGGTTTGGGTTCATTCAGGGGTACTACAGCATTTCTCTAAGGGTTATATAAGGGTTCTGTAAGGCTTCTAGGTTTTATGCTGAAGCATCAAGGGTTGAGGGGATCTTTTAAGGGTTCCATAAGGGTCTGCTTTGGGGGTTTAGGGTTTAGGGCGAGGGGTTCTTTACAGGTATTATAAGGGTCTTCCGTTGATTTGTTCAACGAGAGGTCTGTAGGTCTTCTGCGACATGATATTTACTTCCTATAGGTACTGTGGGGGGGGGGGGTTCTTTATTCTAGTTATAGTATAATGTGCCCCCCTTTTCTACTTGTTAAGGCCCCTACAGTACGTTTCCTTAAGGGCGTTGTCAGGTCACGTCGGGGGCCGAATCAGGGTACCAGCTCAGGCTTCGTTAAGGGGTTCCCTTCGAGGGTTCGGTAGTACCTTTTTGCTCTTTAGGGTTTAGGGTTTAGGGTCTTTAATTTTAAAGTCTCCTTTTCAAAGCCGAATATTCGTATAAAGGGTACCCTCATTGTTAAGGGGTGACTGGGGAACCATTGCCTGTTGAGGGTTTTGTAGTTAGCGGTCAGGGTGGCCGTGGCATGGTTCTGAGTTTTGTGTCGTTCCCCCTTAGGTTTTTGAAGTCCGTGATAGCTTCAAGCTAGTTCTCGGCAAGGGTTTAGTAGAGGGGCAATAGTAAATACAACAAGGTTTCAATCCACAACTCTCTAAGCCATAAGCAATAAACCGTAAACCCTAAACAGTAAGCCTCAACCCTAGCCGAAGCTCTAGAACTCTATAGAAAGCCCGTTTACACGAGACCCTAAACCTTAAACCCTAAAGCCCTAAACCTTATAACCCCGAAACCCTAAACCCAAACCCCCTAAACCCCTCAAAGTACGCTTATAGTACCCTTATAGATCACTCATAGGAACCCTTAAAGGAACCCTAAACCCAAACCCCCTAAACCCCTACACCTTAAACGCGAAACCCTAAACCCAAACCCCCTAAACCCCTCAAAGTACCCTTATAGTACCCTTATAGATCACTCATAGGAACCCTTAAAGGAACCCTTAAAGGATCCCTAAACCCAAACCCCCTAAACCCCTACACCTTAAACCCGAAACCCTAAACCCAAACCCCCTAAACCCCTTATAGTACCCTTATAGATCCCTCATAGGAACCCTTAAGGGAACCCTTAAAGGAACCCTAAACCACAAAAGCCAAAACCGGTTGGAGGCTCCTGGGCGCAAGCGGTCACATGCTTGCGGCCCGAGCGGGCCTCGGAAAACTGATGAAAATTGCATTTTAGGGTTTAGGGTTTAGGGTTTTAGGGCTTTAGGGTTTAGCGTTTGGGGTTTGGGGTTTAGGGGTTGCTTTGTTAAGGGCTCTTTTCGTCCGCAAGGGTTGTACGTTCAGGCCTTTGACTTTTTATAGGCTTTTGGATTAGGGGCTAGGGTTTAGGGTTTCCTTATAAGGGTTCTATGAGGGATCTGCAAGGACTACGCTTTATGATTTCGACTTTAGTGTAAGGGTTTTCAGGATTAGAGTTCAGGTTTTATTGCTGAAGACTTTTAGGGTTTAGGGTTTGAGGTCGAGGGTTTAGGGATCAGGGTTAGGGCATATAGCTTTGTCAGTTTTGAGGGTTTCGGTTTAGGGTGTATAGGGCTTAGGGTTTAAAGCTTCTATGGCGGCACACGTGATGTGGCATTGTCTTTTTCTTGCCAGAGCATGGCGAGACTCACATCTGCAAACGAGTTCAACAAAATCAACAGCATGCCTATGTGCGGAGACCGCCGCAGTCTTGGTTTTAGGCTTCGGGACCCATTGCTTCAATCGGGACTCCTCCCAATATCCAGTAGAAATCAAACCTCCGGTAATACGGCAAGTCCTTCCTCAACCTGTAAAAAAGGCCAATAAACAGGGTAAAAATAGCCTAATCACTCTTCACAGCAAACCCTGATCCCTAAAGCCCTATCAATTGATGGAGTGCGGGTTTAACAGGGCTTTGGGGGGTGATTTATGCTACAACTATCAGGGGACTCCGAGCAATAATGTTGGCAATTTTCCGACCCCCCCCCCCCCCCCGGCAAACGGTTAAACCCCCAACCCTCCCCCCCCCAACCCCCTCCACACCCACTCACAGCCGGCCACTTGCCCCCCCTGTCCTCGCCAANGGGGGGGGGGGGGGGCGGAAAATTGCAAACATTTTTTCTGGGGTTCCCCTGATGTTTTTGGAAAAAATACCCCCCCAAAACCCTTTTAAACCCCCACCCAACAAATTGTAAGGCTTTCAGGGAACGGGGTTCATGTGTAACAGGGTTTTGGGGGTGTGTTTTTCTGCCACCTTTGTGGGTCACCGTTTCAAAAATTTTGGCATTTTCCCCCCCCCCCCCCCCCCGCCGGAAAACGTTTAAACCCTCAACTCTGATCTCGAAAGCCCCTCAGCTGCCGACAGAAGCTGGGCCGTTGTCCTCCAGCTTTGGGCTAAAGGGCTTTGGGTAGTCGACTAAATTAGGGTCCCTACTTTGGGTTCAGGGTTTAGGGTTCTCTAAATTAGGACTACGTTCTAACCCCTAAATGTAGCACGGCACCCTCATCCAAAGTACCCTAATGTAGAGACCTGCCCACCAGGGTTATGTCGGGTTTGGACGAGAGTTTTGGAGAGCTTTCAACGAGTTTGCCGGGATTGACAAGGTTGTCTAGGGCTTTATTGAGATTCGCCGTCTTGGAATGGATCACGTCTTCTGTCCTGTCTCGTCGCATGGCCAAGTCACGGTATCGGATGCACAACGCGACGAGTTTCACCTCCCGCCTGTAACGCTGAACCCCGAAACCTGAGGCCCTAATCAAATCCGACCCCAAATCATACACCCTGAGCTGACCTAAATTTTAATCCTCGCCGAATACACTAGACTTGGGCTCCTCCAGCAACAACTTCAGGTGGTCTGCCTACGACCCCCGAAATGCCTTCTGCTGCACTCCTGCCTCACAAGCAACGTAATACAGAGGTCTGAATCATCAATAATTAAGACATGTGCTTATACCTTGGGTAAATGGCAATCTCGAAATATCCTTGGCAGAGGTCTAGGGCGCCTAGGGATTGAAGGCTTTGCACTAGAAGCCCCTTGTAAGTGCTGGCAGCCTGAAACCTAAGCCCCAAAGACAGTCTCTTAAGACTAAGACCTCAATCACTAAGGCTAAACCCTACCCGCACCCCGCCTTTTGAACAAGCCTTTTACCCAGGACCAACCCCAGACCAAACCCTAAACTCTATAAACCCTAAAAAAAACCCTTAACCCCTGACACGCCCGTGGAACCCAAAATAAACAAAAACTACATGCCGCCAAGGCGCGTCTGCAGAGGACCTTTGGCTTACCCCCACTTAACGGATCATGGGACTTAGTAGCTCGGGTTATAACCACACTTATAATTACTTATAACCCCAATTAAACCCTAAACCCTAAACCCTAAAAGCCCTGACCCCTAAACCTAATTAAGGTACTCACAACCTTACTTACTAAGTCCCATGATCCTCCAAGTAGGGTCCATGCGCTCCAGTAGCCTTTAAAGGGTTCGCTTACGGGGTTCCTATAAGGGGTTCCTTTAAGGGTACCATAACCCAGAGGGTCCATATACACTACTATTATAGAATTAGGTCCCCAAAACCATAATGGGGATGGTCTTTTAGGGGCTAATTCCATGATAGTAGTGTATATGGACCCTCTAAGTAAGTGTTTGGGGTTTAGGGTAGAAGGGTCCATCTGCTCAAATAGTATATACTTTGGCAGCAAAGTACTTGTAGAGGGACTACTGAATTACTTGAAGGCCAAAGTATATACTATTTATGGACCCTGAAGGTTAGCCCAAAGGGTCCAAGTATCATTGTGGTATATACTTAGACCCCCAAAATACCCTATAAGTATATACCATAATGATACTTGGACCCTTTGGGTAGTGCTACAAGACACTCGGCGCTTAGGCTTGCAGTTTCTTCTGACCCTCAGCCCTCAGGCCTAAGCCCGAAAAACCCACCGCGGTTTTCGATTTCTATGAACCGTCTATACCTATAGTCTCCATTGTAGTTCCTTTTTTGGTTTAACCAAATATTATAATAAGGATCCTATAAGGTAACCCCAAAAAGGAACTACAATGGAGACTATAGGCAGGATCAGATGAGCCAGTCTTAAGCAGGCTGAAGGAATGAAGTCGTGTTTGAAGGTTTTAAGTGTCTGGATTTACTCGCTACAATAAGGCCTTAAATCCCAGGTGCCTGGAATCTGGAACCTACAAGCCCTAACTCGATTTGCCCCGGAAGGAAGCCCAGATACTGCGTCCAGGTGTTCCTTCTAGCATAGGTTTACAAAACTCGAACCCAGACCTTCCAAAATCCCTTCATTAGTTTTGGAAGGTCTGGGGAACTCTGCAGCTTTCTCCCAAACCCCGAAGACTAAACCCTAAGGCGCAAACTCCTAAGGGTTCCTCCAAGGGTAGGATTTAGGGTTTAGAGTTAATGGGGCTTCCTGCAAAGGATCCTTTAAGGTCCAAGCGCATCATATACTAATTATTTCAAATATTAACCTACATTACATACTATCACAAGCCCGAGTACCGAATCATTGCGTCCCTTGGGCCCGCAGGGTACGACATCCTAAGCAGCATACCTCCTAAACCCAAAACGTAGGTTCGTCGGGGTTAATGTAGGCCCTAAACCCCCACAGCCCTGAACCCCAGAAGGGTGAGGGGCTTAGGGTGTAAGGTTTTGGGCTTTTAGGTTCAGTCTGAAGAAGAACCCACAACCCAAACGGGCAAAACTGGTACTACCGGGCAAGCTAGAAACTCTAAAACCCGAAACCTTGAGCCTCAACCGACAACTCAACAAACCCTAGCCCTTATACTTGCAGGAACCTCTAGAAATCTGGTAGAAGCCCCTGGTAACGCCCTTGAAACCAGTGAGCAACGTGTGCAAACTGTAATAAGTCCATATGAAACCTTATATGGCCCACGGGCCAAGATGCGGTGCAGACACCTGCCGCCCGAAGCCTCGTGAGGAAGAAGGCGGTTCGACATTTCTGTGATTACTATACTGAACTTTGGACCCCGAGCAAAAATTATAATTTTAGCTGTTTCTTAGGGACTATAATAACCAAAGATTAAAAAATATTTCTAAGTTCCCCCCAGATTACTGTTTCTGTAGTGTCTTGGGTTCAGGTTCTGAACCTCTAAACCCTACCAGCGCCGCCCCAACTACCCTCCATTATACCCTAAATACCCGCTATTAAGGACCATAAGGGCTCCATTAAGCGGTACTTGAGTGGTGCTGGTAAACTTGAGGGTTTCGGAGTTTAGGGTTTGACCCTTCCTGAGGATCCAAAAACCTACCGTGTTAAGGCTTCTCTTTGCTAGATAAGGGGTAATTACCTTGAACCCTGAACCCCGAACCATAAGCCCTAAATCCTAAACCCTAAACCTCGAAACCCCAAACCTTACTACGGCATCTTGAAAGACTCTTGGACTTTGGGTCTCTAAGGAGTGGGTGTCGTCCCAGCGTGCCGGGCTCCAAATAGTCCAAACTAGATACTTGGAGGATCATGGGATTTAGCATGTACGGTTATAAGTACCTTAAGTTGGGTTATAAGTACTTTTGAGTATGGTTGTCCTATTCATAACCCGAGTTACAACGCCCCGTGAACCTTGAAGTAATGTTCATAGACTGTGGACCCCAAAGTAGCTACTACTAGTATACTTGGAGTCCTAGAGCTATAACGGCCTGAATAATGCTGTCCCCTTTAAATTGTGGAGATTTACATTCCAGACTTGGTGACCTCCGAACCCCTCCCAAAAGTTAAGCTTTTACCCTTCTTATTACAGTTCATATAGAAACCCCAAAAATCAAAGTCCAAAGAGCCAACCAGAAGAACGCCAAGCAGACTCAAAGAATCCAATCATCCTGAATGCCGAAAACCTTGCGGGATGTAGGAATTTCGGACTTGGAGTTTCGAAGCTCATTAGTTTTTGGCGTTTCGGGTTTTAAAGTGTGCGGCGCGGGGTCCAACAATCCAGCTCTAAACCCCTCAAACCCCTAAACCCCTTGTAGATTTCCTTTCGAGAACCCCTCAGAACCATTAACCCAGGGAGCCCTAAAACCCTAACCCTTAAACCCTTAAACCCAAACCCTAAACCCTAAAACCACTCCCTAAACCCTAAACCCCTAAACCCCTACACCCTCAAACCCTAAACCCTAAACCCCTAAACCTTAAACCGTAAACCCTAAACTTAGGTCAGGGTGTTTTTTTTTTTTGTTGTGGCCCCTTTTTGCTCGTGCCCCGCGTCATGGGTTTCTGGAAATTTTTTTGCTGTCGGCCCGGGTGTGCAAAGTGTTTTTTTTTTGTTGCGCTCCGTTGGGCGCCTCGGCGGGGCCAGAGCAAAAAAAAACACCACCCAGGGTGTTTTTTTTTTTTGCTGCGGGCCCGGGGAAAGGCAAGGGAAGGAGAAGCCCCGTTGGGCGCCGGCAGGGGGCCAGAGCAAAAAAAAAAACACCACCCAGGGTGTTTTTTTTTGCT